>JAKEEE010000002.1:10000000-10309334 GCA_021498325.1 Bactrocera minax | reverse complement strand
GACGATTCATTGGATTCAGAAACAGAAGTCGCATTCCCACGCGTTCTTATACACCAAGATAATTCAGACCAATTTGAATCGACACTTATAATAGCAGTGACACGTCCCGCACCCTCAATACCCACAACGCCTATACTAGAGGAAATATATGATAATGCACCGAAAGTTAAGCTCACAAGACCCAGTCCTTCACCAAGTCCCGGCAGTGGTCGCGCGGAGTGGATACCAAATAATGAAATTATATCCAATTTCCTAGAGATAACTCCACCTAGTCAACGACGTCTATCCGCTGAAGCCATATTGCCAGCGCCACGTGGTCACACACGCAAAATGTCTATGGACTCCAATTCCGATTCTGATTCTTGGATACCTGACAACGCACGCAATAAGAAACTAAGTCAGCCAAGCAACGAAGACTCAGTAGAAGCTGCCTCAGGAGTGACACTCAATAGCATCGATGAAAACGAAGAACCGTGGAAAGTACACCAACATGCTTATTGCGAGGAGAAACTCTACAAAGCGAAGAGCATTGACATATTCGAAGCTAGCGTTCGGAAGGGAGGTGCAAATGCAGCCTTCGACGACTTTGAAGAGGAATTGCGGGATGAGCCGATACTACGAGTGCCTCAGAAGCATATAGATTCGTCATTTGAGAAAGACAGTAGTGAAGAGCCATTTGCAGCTGACGATGATAACTCCTCGCGAGTAACAAAAATTTCTGTGAGTGTAATACGCGAGGAATGTGACAAAATGAAAGAGAGCGATAATAAGAAAGAGAATATTAAGTTGTCTCAAGCGATGAATGCGCAAGATGCTGCTAAAAGCGATGGTATCAACTTGGTACATACTAGGGACGCAAATATCAATGATGAATATGATGACGATGATAGACCACCGTCGGCTACACCTTCACCTCCACCTTCAATATCACCACCACCGCCACCGTTGCCGTTAAGAAAACCACTTCTGTTACCATCCAAATCTATAGAGGAATCATCGCCTGTACCGACTATGAAACCACCAATGCCACCTAATAAACCACCACCACGTATACCCGATCGCCCACCATCAATGACACGGATCGCCAAACCGCTGGTAAAGACCTCATCCCTACGTTTGGCCTACAATGAACAAGTTAAGCCATCAGACGTTGGTAAGGTCAACAAGCTCATCTCACGCTTCGAGACACCTCAATCGAATGCGATACAACGACCACGCATCATACGAAGGCGCTTGACGCGCGACGAGTCCGAGGAATACACTGACGATGAAGATGATTTGGAAGAGGACGAAAATGGTGAACAGGAAACTGACGCAATGAATTCGAACACCGAGCGTGATGTCACACCAACACCAACGAATACACCGCGCATGTACTCTTTAGAATCCGATACGGAGAGTTTGTCTGCAATTTCAACAAAGATAAACACGTCAAGAAAGCGAACCACCGTCAAGACAGAAGAAAATATTACAATAACAAAACGCAGTAATATGTCTAATAGCAATCCGTCTAAGATCTATAGTGATCTGCCACGAATAACATTAAATTTCGACAACAATTCAAATTTGAATTTGAGTTGTGCAAGCTCCGAATATGGCTCACCGCTGGAGTATCCCTCAAGTTTGATTGGTTCCACCGAAACTACACCGATACCAGAGCGCAGACCACATGAAGTGCAAAATTTGAGAAGTGTCGAGCGTAATCGTCGTTCAATGACGCGAGACGATGATAAATTCTTATCCTTCGATAGTGATGAAGGTGAGTACGGTAATTTCACAGTGGATATTTGAAAGTAATTTTACATTTTCATTTCAGAAAATAGTTACTATTCGATAAGCTCGACTGGCAGCAGCCGTTATGTTGTAGAAATTTGAGTTTTGTGAAGATTCTTATTATAAAATTATATAATAAAAGTGTTGTGCAGTCAGATGTATAGTTAAATGTACTTATATTATTTAAAATAATAAATATAAATCTAAAAGAAAGTGACAGAAATTTATATATTTGAAAGCACTTATCAAATGTGTTAAAATTAAGTCAAAAAAATATTCCTAATTTTATATACCGAATTACTCTACGAAATTTTATGGTTAAGAACACGGCTTCGCTGAGCGTCATACTCACAGACCCTATTTGAAGTTGGTTGCGTTAGGTATAGGTATTAGCGCTAAAAATACTTGAAACTATATATTTTTTACGTATAATAGTCGATTTCGAAGTGGTCCCTATTCATTTTCAACAACTAACCTTAGAACAACTCGAAGCTACTTTCACGAGTTATTGTCCAGAGACTTGCTAAGCACAAAAAAATAACGGAGGTAATAATTGAGCATAATCAATTCAGTTGATTTATCGATAGTCGAATCTTTTGCGTAAAAATATATCTACATATAACGAAGACAAACACTGACATACATTTTAACATTAGAAAAAATTATTTTCCACAAAAACTCAGTTCATCGCATAATCAAATACAGCTTAGGCCACAGCACAGCTGTCGATAATCGCATGATAATCCATTCACAACACAATTAACGCAATTTAAACAGTTAAATAGGAACCCAAATACAGTCTAGGCAACGGAGAACATATGGGCCTCGAAGTGCGAGTAATGGCTTACCCCTGTGGTGGCATTAAAACAAACCACAAATTAAATTTACACCATTAAGTATTGAAGGAAAATGGGGAATACTGGCATAGCAAACGAATTGATTAAATTAAGAACGTGCGGACAGTGGAAGGAAAATAGGGCAAATGGGGCTATTTCGAGCTTGACCACACAGCAGGAGTTGCAGCACACCGCAATGCTCACGAAGGACACACTGAAGCATAGAGATCAAAGAACTGATATTTTCGTCCCTAATCACGAAGACTTTTGACTTTAATGAAGTCACAATATGGCGCTTGGAACACACATACATAAACATGCGTGCGTTTATAAAAATACTAACTTCTTTTTTACTTTTTGGTTTTTAATGAATACAGAATGTTTTTAAATCAATTATTCAGACTATAACACTACAACCCTTAAATTAGAAACAAAAATTAAAAACATGGAAATCGATACACTGATTTAAGTTGCTATGATCTTTGTTGACTCTTAATTGACTGGGGTGTATGCATGGGTAAGCTATCAACAAACACACATACATTTAGTGCACTCGAATTGATAATTGGAAGCATGAAGCGTTCGAAAGCCAATACTGGTTGGCAATCGCTGTAAACTACCCGCGCATGCGCCAACCGCCAGCTGACTCCCGATCGTTCATAAGGGTTGATTGCTTTTGGCCTACGAGCCACGGAAGTGCGGCATAATGCACACGTTGTGTTTGCATTCAATGCGACTATGTATGAATGTAGTATATTGAAATATTTATGTGTGCGAAATGAAGCGCAGGGTCGCCGGTGCCGTTATGCTGCAACGAGTCAGGAGGCAGGCACAAATGAGCAACTTCAATGAGTAGGTGAGTAAGCACCGCTTGAGTGTTCTACCATGCTTTTAATTGTTAATTTATGTAAATTAATTAACGGACAACTGGGCGTGCGATAAAACAAATACCTTGTCATGGCTCTAAGGGCATTTCCAGTGAAATTAGTATACTTAAAATTAAGTACGAGTAATAGTAAGCTGTCACCATCCACCAGCTGGCTTACTTACACTTTTGGGACTGCGTCATACAGTCTAAATATGACACATAAAATTTTTTAGTTCCATGAAGACAACTTTCGGTACTTTTAAAGGTTGGTGGCATGATATGGCAATATTTTGAACTCATAATCCACAAAATTACAGCAGCGACTTCAACCAACGAGTGTAATGCTATGTCATTTGCTATATATGTCTCAAATATGAGCCAAATCAGGTCGCAGAGTTTTTGATAATGGGACGTAAGCGCCACCTATCGAGTATTTATTACGTTTACAACAATCTGCTTTTAGTTAGGATTTATTGATTTTCATTTCAAAGAGAATTAATGAATCGAATAGCGGGCTAGCTGACGATCAATTGACAGATTTTTGATGAAAACTTCGGAGCCTTTAATGGGCTGCGCAAAATGTCGCCTATCTTTCGAAGACAACTGCATGATTGACCAAGAAACTAAATTTAAATAAAATATCTTGCGATGGAGATAAAATTTAAATGTTTTGAGATTACTAGGATCACGTAATATTCAACATATCCGAATTAATTGGTAGATTATAGACATGTGGTACAAGCAAATGGGCCCTCAATTATAAGAGAAATGGTTGTGTATAAACTCTCGGTTCTTTCATAAACTTGTTCAAAACCACTGGGTAATAGTAAAATTTTTTAAAGTATTTTTTTGCTATATATTGCCATATTAAAAATTGGAGTAACAATAATATTAACAGTAATATTAGTTTGAATTAACGTTAGCTGATACAAAGCTATACAAAAATTCCTGTAATGACTATTGCTATATCGGATTTAGATACATATGTGGAACTTGAAACCTTCGAATCGTAGTCAAATACTCTAAAACAAAACGCAATTTTATCAACAAAGGAGTTATTTGCAGCATAATGAATGATTAAAAAAAAGCGTTGAAATTCGAAACAAGTCTTGAGTGGCTTTCTCATAGTTTTATTCTTAAAGTAATGAAGCTCGTGCCACTATTATAGAAAAGCAAGGAAAAAAGTAACAGAAAAAAAAATTAATTAAATTAAATAAAAAAAATTAAATTAAAAAAAAATAAAATAAAAATTAAATTAAATTAAATTTAAATAAAATAAAAATAAAATAGAGAAAAATAAAAAAATAAAATAAAAAAAAAATTAAATTAAATTAAAAATATTAAAAAAAATAAAAAAAAATAAAAAAATAATAAAAAAATAAATTTAATTAAATTAAATTAAATAAAAAAATAATAAAATAAAAAAAAAGTAAAAAAAAGTAAAAAATAAAAAAAAAAAAAAATAAATTAAATAATAATAAAAATTAACTAACATAAAAAAAAATAAATTAAATAAAATAAAAAAAAATAAAATAAAATAAAAAAATAAAATAAAATAAAAAGAAAAAGAAATAAGAAAGACTAAAGTGCTTTCTAGAATTGATCTGATTTTCGGTTCCGTTCACTGATTTTTCCATATATTCAATAAATTTAATCCCACCAATTCTTGGTATGTGTATGTAAACCTTTTGAAAGTATGACTTTGTTTTTTTTACTTTGTCAGCGTTACTGTCAGTTTACCACTGTTTACTTTGTTTACTTCTCCGGCTTTCAGCGTGTCCCCGATGTTGCATTTTGGTAGCATATGTTGCATGCAACATCAGCCACACATCGTGTAAATAAAACGTGTGCATTTCATTTGAATCGCAGCAACAAAGAAAATAAATAAATAGTATGTATTTGAGAAAGCAAAATTTCATATCAGCGAATTTTTGTGCCCTTTGCTACAAACGCACACAAGCTGCGGGGAATTTCATTATATGCTCGCATTCGTGAGCTATTTTATACATAGTATATGCTCACATTCATATCGTCATATTTAATGCTCATACACAAATATAGTACGAATATGTTACAGGCATTGTTGTCCCATTTCAGCACCAACAGGAAGCGAAGGAGCTACAGGAGTGTGGTGGCAGCGACCCGAGGGTAGCATGCAGCTAGCTGATCCCGGTAAACAACACACCACCTTCAGTAAATATTATTACCTACTGTTATTCGACAGCAAGCTGTTGAAATGCATTAAAAATGTGAACTTCCGCGATTTGGGCGCAGCCAGGAATGCATTCATACACATTTTCAATGGTAGTGTTGCTGCAGCTAACGCCTAATTACAACTGAAAAGTAGGGGAGAGCAAATGGCATTCAACACGGCGATAGTTACCTACTCTTAAATGAGTCATATCCTTTGCCAGTAATCAACGTTAATAATGAGAAATATCTAAAGGATATTGAAAAGCGAAGAATTATTTGATGTGAATGCCCAGCTGGGCACCAAAAAGCAGATGTTCCTTTTACGGTTTCGATACATAATGAGAATTTTACGCGAATTGGAAATAGAAAAGGCTCAAAAGGATGTGAAAGCATAATTATGCTAATAAATAATCATATTGCTATATATTTATGGTGGAAAATAATAAATGTTGAGAATTAATAAACTTTCATTTAGAAGCCATAAAAGTAAACAAATTGTGAGAAACGTTAATACTTTACTTCGTACTATTGTTCTTCGCTTGTGCTAAAAAAAAAATAAAACTACAGTTAGACAAACCGACGATAGAATTTTGTACGGAGATTTTGACTTTATTTTAAAAATGGAGCAACTTATGAACTATATTCTCGCTAGTCGCGGGCGTTGTTGCACCAGACCTTCATAGTTATAAAGTTGTAAAATATAACTTCGCAAGCTTTTCAATTGTTCATAAAAGATCTCTACCTGCTGCCAGATGTCATAAATGTAGGTAAAGATTGGTTAAAAAGAAATTTGCTTTTTTAACTTATTATCCCTTGTTACTTATTTTTGAAGCAACTTGAGAAGATCTGATGCTTAAAAAATGTGTTTCAAAGGTTTTTAGTAGCTAACTCATGATTCCAGAACAGATCTTCTAAATGTTTTGAGCAAATGTCTATTCTAATCTATATTTTAGAAAGTACTCAAAACCTTCCAAAAACCAAACCCAAGGAAAATCTTTTAAAATAAAAAGAAATAAAATCTTTAAAAATATACAAAATCTGCAAATATGTCTCGTGCTTTGCCGATGATAGCAAGGCAAGATTTTAAACTAAACATTTTATTAATAACATAACATTTCATTATTAATAACATAACATAAAATTTCGTATTTTTGCATTTAAATTTCAAAGATTTGAACGGCAATCCCTGATTTTCATCTTTATGTGTGAAATCCAGTTTTCCTAAACTTTTTATTTCGGCCCTTTGTTTCTTTAGACACGGTGACTTCATGCAAACTTCATTTAAACATTGGTATCTAAAATATATTGATCTTTCTGGATCTTAAGATGAAGTTAATGAACTGGAAAAATTTAATTAAAAAGACACGTTCCTTAGAAATACTTGTAATGAAAATAAATATATTTTTATTTCTTCAGTTGAATCTCAAATATACAGCAATAGAAGTACAAACTGTTCATGACATTCCGACTCGAAAATCATGAAATGAAGTTACGGTTTTAAAATAAACAAATATAACAATTTTGAAACTACAATACAAATTTGTAAACAAAGTGGCAATAACATGCACAAATATATTCAACTCTTTTGCAACTAAAAAATATCAGACACGCTTAATAAAGGCACGCTTATCAAAACAAACAAGCTTAATTTTTTAAATGTGTCAGCAATGAAGTTGTTCTAAATAAATATTAAATTAATAAACGGTATATAATCGTGCTCAATTAAGGGAACAAATTAAATACCAGTTATGTATAAACTTTATGCTGTAAATATATATATGTATGCACATAAAAACTATGCAGCTTTGATAAGAAGTGTTTTTAACTTCATTAGCCCCACTTAACTTGCATTTTCCCTGCCATAGATGCATTTTCCATCGCATTTGTGGCGAGAATGAGTGTTTAATTACAATTAGTGCTGTTAATTATGGCTAAATGCGCTTAAATATGCGTAGGATTTTATGATTTTCTCAACACATAATTTATCACTTCATAACAGCATAACAGTACAATAGGAATGCATGACTTGATTTGGAGAACGTGGATACGCCTACAAATATATTTCCATACATCTACGTGTATGTAGGTATGTATGTATGCATATCAAGTGCTCATTCAATTACGCAATGTATTAGTAATATTCCCCTTATAAACCACAAATTGAATAATTTATTGTTAGCAGGGAGTGCATTGAACCCTGAATTAATTATTTATTTGCTCTGAACATTTAGATCTTACAACATATTTGTTTTCTATAGACATTGGAGTTGAGAAATATTTAAATTTGGCAGCCGGCTTTACAAGTGATGACACAAATGTATTAGAGGGAAAATAGAGCATTTCACAAATAGTCTACCGTTTTGGTCCGTCTGGTTTTTTATAAGAAACTTGAAAAATACACACTACGCTCCCAAGACAATCGAGTCAAACTAACTGTTCTCCAAACTCATCGGTAGAAGGATTTTTGCTGCTACAACAACAACATATAATATAGCCTAAATGTTTCCCTATTATAAATAAACTAAAAATGTTTTCGCGGTCCAAAAGTACTAAATTAAATATGGATTCTTTAGTTAGTCTAAATCTGCTGACTAAGCTGAGTCTGGACTGCCATATTACACAACCTTTACAGATAGATATATCTATATATATATCGGAGGCAGGACTTAACGTCAATAAGCGTCAAGTTCCACTTCCCTCGATCTTTCAAACTGAGGTTTACACTATTCTTAAGTCAAACGCTACATAGCGTTTTCGATAACGAGATATTAGGTAACTTGGGTCTAGGCTCTTGTCCGCCTTTCTTTTACCGGAAACAACTAGCCATTGTGCTCCTTTCACACATACATAAACATGCGTGCGTTTATAAAAATACTAACTTCTTTTTTACTTTTTAGTTTTTAATGAATACAGAATGTTTTTAAATCAATTATTCAGACTATAACACTACAACCCTTAAATTAGAAACAAAAATTAAAAACATGGAAATCGATACAGTGATTTAAGTTGCTATGATCTTTGTTGACTCTTAATCGACTGGGGTGTATGCATGGGTAAGCTATCAACAAACACACATACATTTAGTGCACTCGAATTGATAATTGGAAGCATGAAGCGTTCGCAAGCCAATACTGGTTGGCAATCGCTGTAAACTACCCGCGCATGCGCCAACCGCCAGCTGACTCCCGATCGTTCATAAGGGTTGATTGCTTTTGGCCTACGAGCCACGGAAGTGCGGCATAATGCACACGTTGTGTTTGCATTCAATGCGACTATGTATGAATGTAGAGTATATTGAAATATTTATGTGTGCGAAATGAAGCGCAGGGTCCGCCGGTGCCGTTATGCTGCAACGAGTCAGGAGGCAGGCACCCATGAGCAACTTCAATGAGTAGGTGAGTAAGCACCGCTTGAGTGTTCTACCATGCTTTTAATTGTTAATTTATGTAAATTAATTAACGGACAACTGGGCGTGCGATAAAACAAATACCTTGTCATGGCTCTAAGAGCATTTCCAGTGAAATTAGTATACTTAAAATTAAGTACGAGTAATAGTAAGCTGTCACCATCCACCAGCTGGCTTACTTACACTTTTGGGACTGCGTCATACAGTCTAAATATGACACATAAAATTTTTTAGTTCCATGAAGATAACTTTCGGTACTTTTAAAGGTTGGTGGCATGATATGGCAATATTTTGAACTCATAATCCACAAAATTACAGCAGCGACTTCAACCAACGAGTGTAATGCTATGTCATTTGCTATATATGTCTCAAATATGAGCCAAATCAGGTCCCAGAGTTTTTGATAATGGGACGTAAGCGCCACCTATCGAGTATTTATTACGTTTACAACAATCTGCTTTTAGTTAGGATTTATTGATTTTCATTTCAAAGAGAATTAATGAATCGAATAGCTGGCTAGCTGACGATCAATTGACAGATTTTTGATGAAAACTTCGGAGTCTTTAATGGGCTGCGCAAAATGTCGCCTATCTTTCGAAGACAACTGCATGATTGACCAAGAAACTAAATTTAAATAAAATATCTTGCGATGGAGATAAAATTTAAATTTTTTGAGATTACTAGGATCACGTAATATTCAACATATCCGAATTAATTGGTAGATTATAGACATGTGGTACAAGCAAATGGGCCCTCAATTATAAGAGAAATGGTTGTGTATAAACTCTCGGTTCTTTCATAAACTTGTTCAAAACCACTGGGTAATAGTAAAATTTTTTAAAGTATTTTTTTGCTATATATTGCCATATTAAAAATTGGAGTAACAGTTAATATTAGTTTGAATTAACGTTAGCTGATACAAAGCTATACAAAAATTCCTGTAATGACTATTGCTATATCGGATTTAGATACATATGTGGAACTTGAAACCTTCGAATCGTAGTCAAATACTCTAAAACAAAACGCAATTTTATCAACAAAGGAGTTATTTGCAGCATAATGAATGATTAAAAAAAAGCGTTGAAATTCGAAACAAGTCTTGAGTGGCTTTCTCATAGTTTTATTCTTAAAGTAATGAAGCTCGTGCCACTATTATAGAAAAGCAAGGAAAAAAGTAACAGAAAAAAAAATTAATTAAATTCAATAAAAAAAATTAAATTAAAAAAAAATAAAATAAAAATTAAATTAAATTAAATTTAAATAAAATAAAAAAAATGAAATAAAAAAAATGAAATAAAAAAAATAAAATAAAATAAAAATAAAATAGAGAAAAATAAAAAAAATAAAATTAAATTAAATTAAAAATATTAAAAAAAATAAAAAAAAAATAAAAAAATAATAAAAAAATAAATTTAATTAAATTAAATTAAATAAAAAAATAATAAAATAAAAAAAAAGTAAAAAATAAAAAAAAAATTAAATAAAGTTAAATAAAATTTAAATAAAAAAAATAAAAAACAAAAAAAATAAATTAAATAATAATAAAAATTAACTAAAATAAAAAAAAATAAATTAAATAAAATAAACAAAAATAAAATAAAATAAAATAAAAAAATAAAATAAAATAAAAAGAAAAAGAAATAAGAAAGACTAAAGTGCTTTCTAGAATTGATCTGATTTTCGGTTCCGTTCACTGATTTTTCCATATATTCAATAAATTTAATCCCACCAATTCTTGGTATGTGTATGTAAACCTTTTGAAAGAATGACTTAGTTTTTTTTACTTTGTCAGCGTTACTGTCAGTTTACCACTGTTTACTTTGTTTACTTCTCCGGCTTTCAGCGTGTCACCCGATGTTGCATTTTGGTAGCATATGTTGCATGCAACATCAGCCACACATCGTGTAAATAAAACGTGTGCATTTCATTTGAATCGCAGCAACAAAGAAAATAAATAAATAGTATGTATTTGAGAAAGCAAAATTTCACATCAGCGAATTTTTGTGCCCTTTGCTACAAACGCACACAAGCTGCGGGGAATTTCATTATATGCTCGCATTCGTGAGCTACTTTATACATAGTATATGCTCACATTCATATCGTCATATTTAATGCTCATACACAAATATAGTACGAATATGTTACAGGCATTGTTGTCCCATTTCAGCACCAACAGGAAGCGAAGGAGCTACAGGAGTGTGGTGGCAGCGACCCGAGGGTAGCATGCAGCTAGCTGATCCCGGTAAACAACACACCACCTTCAGTAAATATTATTACCTACTGTTATTCGACAGCAAGCTGTTGAAATGCATTAAAAATGTGAACTTCCGCGATTTGGGCGCAGCCAGGAATGCATTCATACACATTTTCAATGGTAGTGCTGCTGCAGCTAACGCCTAATTACAACTGAAAAGTAGGGGAGAGCAAATGGCATTCAACACGGCGATAGTTACCTACTCTTAAATGAGTCATATCCTTTGCCAGTAATCAACGTTAATAATGAGAAATATCTAAAGGATATTGAAAAGCGAAGAATTATTTGAGGTGAATGCCCAGCTGGGCATCAAAAAGCAGATGTTCCTTTTACGGTTTCGATACATAATGAGAATTTTACGCGAATTGGAAATAGAAAAGGCTCAAAAGGATGTGAAAGCATAATTATGCTAATAAATAATCATATTGCTATATATTTATGGTGGAAAATAATAAATGTTGAGAATTAATAAACTTTCATTTAGAAGCCATAAAAGTAAACAAATTGTGAGAAACGTTAATACTTTACTTCGTACTATTGTTCTTCGCTTGTGATAAAAAAAAAATAAAACTACAGTTAGACAAACCGAAGGATAGAATTTTGTACGGAGATTTTGACTTTATTTTAAAAATGGAGCAACTTATGAACTATATTCTCGCTAGTCGCGGGCGTTGTTGCACCAGACCTTCATAGTTATAAAGTTGTAAAATATAACTTCGCAAGCTTTTCAATTGTTCATAAAAGATCTCTACCTGCTGCCAGATGTCATAAATGTAGGTAGATTGTTCAAAAAAAAAAAATTGCTTTTTTATCTTATTATCCCTTGCTTCTTATTTTTGTACCAACTTGAGAAGCTCTGATGCTTAAAAAATGTGTTTTAAAGGTTTTTAGTAACTAACTCATGACTCCAGAACAGATCTCCTAAATGTTTTGAGCAAATGTCTATTCTAATCTATATTTTAGAAAGTACTCAAAACCTTCCAAAAACCAAACCCAAGGAAAATCTTTTAAAATAAAAAGAAATAAAATCTTTAAAAATATACAAAATCTGCAAATATGTCTCGTGCTTTGCCGATGATAGCAAGGCAAGATTTTAAACTAAACATTTTATTAATAACATAACATTTCATTATTAATAACATAACATAAAATTTCGTATTTTTGCATTTACATTTCAAAGATTTGAACGGCAATCCCTGATTTTCATCTTTATGTGTGAAATCCAGTTTTCCTAAACTTTTTTTTCGGCCCTTTGTTTCTTTAGACACGGTGACTTCATGCAAACTTCATTTAAACATTGGTATCTAAAATATATTGATCTTTCTGGATCTTAAGATGAAGTTAATGAACTGGAAAAATTTAATTAAAAAGACACGTTCCTTAGAAATACTTGTAATGAAAATAAATATATTTTTATTTCTTCAGTTGATTCTCAAATATACAGCAATAGAAGTACAAACTGTTCATGACATTCCGACTCGAAAATCATGAAATGAAGTTACGGTTTTAAAATAAACAAATATAACAATTTTGAAACTACAATACAAATTTGTAAACAAAGTGGCAATAACATGCACAAATATATTCAACTCTTTTGCAACTAAAAAATATCAGACACGCTTAATAAAGGCACGCTTATCAAAACAAACAAGCTTAATTTTTTAAATGTGTCAGCAATGAAGTTGTTCTAAATAAATATTAAATTAATAAACGGTATATAATCGTGCTTAATTAAAGGAACAAATTAAATACCAGTTATGTATAAACTTTATGCTGTAAATATATAAATGTATGCACATAAAAACTATGCAGCTTTGATAAGAAGTGTTTTTAACTTCATTAGCCCCACTTAACTTCCATTTTCCCTGGCATAGATGCATTTTCCACCGCATTTGTGGCGAGAATGAGTGTTTAATTACAATTAGTGCTGTTAATTATGGCTAAATGCGCTTAAATATGCGTAGGATTTTATGATTTTCTCAACACATAATTTATCACTTCATAACAGCATAACAGTACAATAGGAATGCATGACTTGATTTGGAGAACGTGGATACGCCTACAAATATATCTTCATACATCTACATGTATGTATGCATGCATATCAAGTGCTCATTCAATTACACAATGTATTAGTAATATTCCCCTTATAAACCACAAATTGAATAATTTATTGTTAGAAGGGAGTGCATTGAACCCTGAATTAATTATTTATTTGCTCTGAAAATTTAGATCTTACCACATATTTGTTTTCTATAGACATTGGAGTTGAGAAATATTTAAATTTGGCAGCCGGCTTTACAAGTGATGACACAAATATATTAGAGGGAAAATAGAGCATTTCACAAATAGTCAACCGTTTTGGTCCGTCTGGTTTTTATAAGAAACTTGAAAAATACACACTACGCTCCCAAGGCAATCGAGTCAAACTAACTGTTCTCCAAACTCATCGTTAGAAGGATTTTTGCTGCTACAACAACAACATATAATATAGCCTAAATGTTTCCCTATTATAAATAAACTAAAAATGTTTTCGTGGTCCAAAAGTACTAAATTAAAAATGGATTCTTTAGTTAGTCTAAATCTGCTGACTAAGCTGAGTCTGGACTGCCATATTACACAACCTTTACAGATAGATATATCTATATATATCGGAGGCAGGACTTAACGTCAATAAGCGTCAAGTTCCACTCCTCTCGATCTTTCAAACTGAGGTTTACACTATTCTTAAGTCAAACGCTACATAGCGTTTTCGATAACGAGATGTTAGGTAACTTGGGTCTAGGCTCTTGTCCGCCTTTCTTTTACCGGAAACAACTAGCCATTGTGCTCCTTTCTAAGATAAGCAGCATATATTGCCGGAATCAATCCTTTAGGGATGGCTAATAAAGGCTAGGGAAAGGCTAAACTCATAAGGCCCCATCATAAGGCTCTCATTCTCTGAAGATTTAATTAAATAGCCAGTATATGTACTTGGAAATCGTAATAACATTTTTTTTGTTAATCCTAAGTTTGCCACACCTAGCTTAGCATTAATATTGTAGCTTAGAAATTTCTTTAAGACGACTTTCTCACTTTTTTCAACCCCTGTGAAAGAAATCTGTGTCAAAAGCCAGATTTGCAGAACTATAAGCAATTTTACGATTTCACGCTTTTGTCTCAGACAAATCAAGTTCAACCAACACGCAGTTGTCGACACCTACAAACAAAAGCTATGAATAAAAACACCCTTCGACCTGAACACACAGCACGCTAAAGCGTACAAGATTGACTAATTTAGAAAAAAGGTATGAAAAACAACAAAAGAGGGTGCTTGATGGCAGTCTGTGTTGGTGGGGGAGGAAGCGAAATAGGTAATGAGTGTACTACTACCGGTGGCACTTCGAAATCACAATCGCTTTTGTCGCACTCAGCGGGTAGTCTCCATGACAATTTTGTGGTTTCTTAAACCAAGTCGACCGTTCATCCGGCCGTCCGTCCGTTCGTTGCTAGGCTGTCGGTGTCATTACGGCAATTGCACGTGTAGTCAGACAGTTATTCAAAAATACCCGTATTAGAATAGAAAAGCCGAATTAAGATTCATTTTCTTGATGGCGTTGTTTCGACTGTTGCTGGGTTGATGGGGTGCTGGGAGGCAGGTATATAATGAATGCGAGTGTTGAAATTAACTTGTGTAAAGTAAGTAGGTTTCGTTTTCCTCTTTTTTTCCCCCCTCCAAGGAGTGTGATGGAAAGCAAGCTTGTTGAAATTATCCGACTATTCATGAAATTGCAGGAGTAAATGCTTGTTTTCGCCTTTTTTTGTCGATTTGCTGGAACGAGTGAATCGATGGGTGGGTGGCTGGCTGATTTGGTGGGTCTGGTGATTGAAGCCAATTGTAATCTGTAAAGTGTAATTATTATAGCTTTACCCATGTATTCCCATCAACTGCGACGCTGAGAGGGGGAAGTAGAAACCGACAGTTGGTTTCCGAATTGTTTTTGCTGATGTTTGCATATTTTTCAGCATTGCTTGCTGCAATCATTGGTCTTTTTAATGGATTTTCGTCTGCGGCAGCAACAGGAAAATAAATGTAAACAGGCAGCGGATGGCCGAGCGGATAACTGGATGCCTAGATATATGAAAGAACATATGTATGGACGAAGAGTACATCAATGTACAGGCTATCGTCCGCCACATCACCGGAAAACATTTTTTCGTAAACAGCCTGTTCGCTGATGGCTAATGGCTTTATTAATTAAGAGCATAAAACATATTGATTGGCTCTATACATGCGAGACAGATTGTCAGAATGCCGGCAGACGTTTGTAAATTTAATCAAATGCGAAATTTATGAATTTTATATGAAAATGTAGTGATTTTTTGCGATTTTTTCTTAAAAGTATATGCGAAAAATATGGAATAAACAATAATACAAATCAGAAGGAAGGGCTAAATTCGGTTGTAGCCGTACATTATGCGATATACTCTCGCAATTCAAAGGAAACATTTGGATCGATTTCTTAAGATTTTAACATCAAACCACATTATATCTAAAATAACATGGTCATTTAATGCCAATAAAATATTTCTCTTTCATTCATTCATTCAGCTAGTCTGAGGGTATTTCAAAGTATGGTAATTACAGTTACATTTATTTACATTTGTTATTTGGGGTAATTTTAAAAATAATGCCTAATGATAAGAAGTCAGCAATGTTTTTAGTACTATACAAGTTTCAGTAAGTTATATGAAGATATTTACGTGTATTGGTTTACAGAAAGTAACAAGTGTTAAGCTCCCACATCGAATTGAATCAAACATACCTGGAAGTGAAAGGGTAAAAAAAAATACTTTTTTTTAACAATAATACAATTAAATATTGAGAAGTTTTAATGTCTTCAAAATTTTAATAAATTTTATTTTAAATAGTTTTTTCCGAATTTGCATATTCGGAAATTGCATATCCGAATATTATAATTTTGTACACAATATCCTCCTGATTGTGCATCGAAAGCTCTTTTGTGTGCTTTAATTCCACTAGTCACCTTTTTTTTCGGAGGCAATATATGTATGTAAATAAAACGCCTAAAAGAAACAGTGAAGTGTCTACTTGAGATAAGAGTGTGTATTGCTTGCTCGCAACAATGAACTGACGAGACGTGTTGCTCTCGAATCCTGGTAACAGTGACGAAATTCAAATGCCACGGAGGACTTGTTAGTCGAACAATATGCACTTGGACCATAATGCGGACACACGTGGCAGAAACATACTGGCATACACCACATTCACTCACAAAGACCAATCACTCGAGGCTAATAACAATTGTGGGCTTGAATTTAATTTTTGCGATAAAGCAAATTACAATGCAGCTAAAATGAGAGTGGATTGAGGAAAAAAGAACCTGTTGTAAAGTACCGTAATACAAGCTAGGCTGCTGCAGCTGATGATGCTGCTACTGCAACGCAGGTCAAGGCTAACACACTGCAACAAGCGACTGGCTCGAGCATGTACGAAGGATAATTGAATGCAAACAAAGCGGAAAATTGGCTGCAAGGACATACTGTAGTACCATGAGGCGGATTTTAGTAGCAGAGTGTGAGTGTGAGAATTTGAATTAATGGATTGTTTTATTAAAGAGTACATAACTTGCCGCTTTTCAGTGTATTGCATTAAATTGAGTGGTATTTAGAATTAGAAGTACTAATAATTTTGTTGACAAGACATTTCTACGGAAAAACAATGAGATATAGATGAGAATCTAGCATATTCTATAGCATATTTGGCATGCGCCATAATAAATTTTTTAATTAATTTTCAAGATTGTTACAAAATTGGTTCAGTTTCAGTAATACTGAGTGAAACAAGCAATGGCTCATTAAAATCTGGAAGAACCATTAATAGCAAGAGAGGAGAGCATGTGCTTCAAAGTTTTTCGAAAGTTCCGATACTTGCTCAACCCCCGGAGACGTTTTGTATTGTAGCTTGAAAGATCTCTCAAATACATTTGACCATGTATGGTAAAGTAGAACCGTCCTTAATTTAGTTATTCACTTTTAATTTTAATTTTTTTTTTTGTTATTCTTTTTATTTGATGAACTTCTCTTATTTGATTTTTTCATGATTTTATTCCTTATTTATTTAATTTTTAAGGAATTTTTGGCTATATTTTTTCGACTTTACTTTTTTGTTTATGATATTTATGTTTATATTTATTTATTACTTATGTTTAATATTATATAATAGATACATTTTCATGAAACGTGATTTTTTCGCATGTTGATCTCACTTTTACTTTATCGCCCAGTCTCATGACTAATTAATTGCAGCAGTTTGCTGTCATTTTATACTTGATTGCCAATGTGATTTATGCTTGTTTACAGAAACTTTCCTTTATTTGGCGTGCAATTCAATGACCATTGAACGTTACTGAGTAAGGTGACGATGATGTCGACAACAAGCTTTACTGTACATAAATGGGTATGCCACTCCAATTAAAAGTATAGCGAAACACCTTACAGATCGGTATGTGTGATTGATTGCGATTTTTCTGAAATAATTGTATTGAAATTCAATGAAAGCTTACTGCGCCTGGGTCCTATATCAAGCGGACATATAATACGGCGGAACTTGGATCATAAAATTGACATAAGCAGAAACATTTTCTGCTAGAATCTAGGGTTGTGAGATTTTTTCAATATTTTTGTAACAAATTTATGTGGGAATATATATATATATAACTAAGTTGATATTAAGTTAAATTCTTCTCTTCATTCGCTTCTCTTGCTAACCGTGTTCACTTCCATTTACTCGCACCTCACGTTTTAATCTAAGTTTAATTATGCTATAGTAAAATATATTTACTATGTATACTTACATATATTAAAATATATTTAATTATACTATTAAGTAGTAATGTAATACTAAAAACATTTATTTTTGATTTTTATTTCTTTTTTTCACTCACAATGCAATCGAAGGTGCGCCAGTCTCTTTGTTGACTGCAACGAGTCGTTTTATCAACGCTTTTGCCATTTTGTTGCAATTCCCATAATTTTTGCCAATTCAAGCGTTTACTATGCATGGGAAAAGTCTAACGACACAAAGGCAACTACAATCATTTTCTTAGCTATATATTTACTTTTGTTTTATGAAAAAACTCTTGCAATGCTTCACTAACTTTTAAGTGAAATAGTAATCAGCCAAGCAAAGTAAGCAGCAAGCAGGTCTCGTAATGATTCCAGCGCCTTTGGTTCGTGCATTTGTGTAATGAAAAAGTAAAATTCCTTTTGCTACCGTAGCTGAGGCGCACGAAGGAAAAGAACTTATTTTGCGGTTTCGCTTCGATAGTTCGATACACTGTATATATCTGTGGAAGAGTGTGAGTAATATTACAAAATTTGCGGTGAAGCACGATGAAGTCTGATAGTCTCTTGTGCGAAAAAAAACATTTTATTTTATATAAAAGAGAGGCAATATTTTTTGTGACTAATTGCAAAAGAATGTGCTGTTATTATAGGCTTTTCGAGTCAACACAACATTGAAGCACATTAATAATGAAAATATAAGTAAATAAAAATAAACCATGAAATAATTGAGTGAATTGCTTGGGCGCGTTAGCAGAAAAATAAATACAACAACAAAATAGCAACAGATTGAGACGTTGGAAATCAACTATTAATATTTAATATTACAAAATATGAAAATTATTTATTTACAATACTTCCTTAGTGTGGAAAAAATATTTGGACTTTAATTAGGGAAAAGAAAATAAAAAAATTAAATATGTATTTAGATATTAAAATATTTGTTTAAAAAAATTCAGGCCAAGAAAGTTTACAGGCTATTATGCTTAAGCGGAAATATTATTTCTACTACTTCAATTCGGAATTATAACATAAATTTTTATTATTATTTATTTTATCGGTTTTGTCGATTTTATCGATTTTTATCGGGTTTTGTTTATGAGATTAATCTTCATTTCTATGCATTAAAAATTAATAAACTAATGGATAAACGTCATACATATACGTATTATGCTGGAAACGAAATACCAGGTATTAAAAAACACATACAAATTTAACAAAAATAACAAAAATATTAAGAAATAAATTTTCAAAAATTAAAATTTTTTGTTTTAATTTAAAAGAAAATATTAAATATTAAAATATTGAAAAAAAATGCAAAAAAATATTGAAAAGTGGAAAAGTATTTTTAAAATATATGAAAAATCAAAATATATAAAAAAGCACATATATATAACAAAATTTCGAAATTTCTGTTGAAATTTTTAGCATTTATTATTTAAATACACCTATTACTTAAATGTTGAGCCCCATAAATACTACAAGTTCATTGACCATGCATTTTGGAATACATGCATAAGGTATTTGTCTATATTATTCAAAAGACGTCACTACTTTATTTTCAAAAATTGTTTTTCAGCAAAATGTCGATCAGCACTAAGTCTAGACAAAGTTTCTTTTTATATAATATAACTATAAAAAATATATTGAAATAAAGCATATTGTAGGAAATTTCCAAAAGAATACAAGCATTTTCGCGAATTCAGAACAAATACGGCTAAGCGTATAGCTGGAGTTCTGACATATTTCTTTTTGGTACCATTAAATTTTTGTAAGGTAAGAAAAAATAAAATTTAATCAAAACAATATTATTTTATTTCTTATTACATTTTATTTCTTATCAATTTGATTGTATATTATAATTAAATAATTAACTGAATTGTATTATAATTCATATTTGTTATAATTATTTACATCAAATTTACTAAATGTCAAACTAATACAAATAAATAAATTTAAAAATTTATACAATTAAAAATTTTCGAAGTCAGTAGAAAAATATCAAAAATTATAATATATATTATAAATAATTTAAAATATATTTATTTATATACAAATATAAATACCGAACTGTATATAAAAAAATATAAAAAATATAAAATATATAAAAAAACATAAAAAATGTGCAAAATTGTTAATAAAATCATTAAAATTTACGTTTTGATATAGAAAATGTATACAAATTATACAAAATATACAAATACAAAACACACACACATGTTGATTGTGCAATTCACTAAATTATCAATTCTTTATTATTGCATTTACTTTCCATTTCAGTCAAAATTTATCTAGATTTCGCTGTTTTGCATATTAATTAAATACAACTTAGAACTCAACTCAGGACTCATATGCGGCAATTAGCTACAAAGGAGATGTAACAATAGGAATTTCAATGAAGCAGACACATTGAATATCAATACAAACAATAAGAGACTGATAACGAACTTCATGGGTGGGTGGGTTCAATATTATATAATATCCAACAATAAAAATTCAATACAGATATATTTAATATAATTAGCGATATAAAGTGTAGTATGCTAAAATATTGTAGTGAAACGTAATTTACTTATAATGTTTACTGGTAAACTGGAAATCTGGAATAACGGAACACGGATATTTTAAGGTCGGTGAGCACGTCATTATGTATGCAACATTTTTAAAACATAATGGATGTAACAAAAGAGAATTTGAGTATCTAGTAAAATTCATTAATTAAATATGACTTAATCAACAAGCAACTTAATGTTTATCTTGCAGTATGCAAGCAGTCTTGCAAAATTATATTACTATAGTAAAAATGTAATATTAATTATAATTTCTAGCCCTTATCTCAGCTATGCTAATAATACACCAATCACACATGTGTTTCATTCAAATCGAAAAACACCGAAATTCAAAAGGGTGTAAAAAGAGGAAAGAAAAAAATTTTGCTCGTTACTCTCATGTGGCTACTCTTTACTTCATAGAGCTGAACTTAAAACACTGAGAAACACTCTACTACGACGAAATATTTGTACGAAATATTCTCATTAATGTCACGCCAAAACCGTTCAAGTGTTGGCTAGAGTATACCCTATAGGAAAGTCATTAATTCGCAATTAAGGGACTCAGGTGAAATTTCTAAATACAATAAGTGTTCGATTCTAATCATTTTTGGATTAGTTGGTACTATAAACATGGTCTGTTTTATGTAAGCGAGTGCCAAAAGAATACTCAATATAGAAGATACGATATCTCTACTGGGTATATTTTGATTGTAAATTGTATGCTAGGCGCTAATGTCAACGACAACAGCTTCAAAAACAGCTGAACGTGTTCATCGTTCACATCGTTCAAAGCCATATTCGTGCGTCGCGCTCATTGCTCTGCTCTATGGGCACACTCATACAAACATACACATAGTTGCTCTATAAAAATGCTTTATATAATTTATGTACATACACACATTTGTTGAAATATTTTCATGTATTTGCTTTTTACTCGACAACATCAGTTGTCAATTGTCAATTAACACTACAAAAGGTCAACAACAAATTTCAGCATTTCTAGTTGTTATTGTATTGTTAGTGCCCTCTTTCTGTGCTGACTTTGGTATGTTTTTGTTTCTGGTTGTAAACTCAATTGTGTTGCCCTTTTTACTTTTCAGTAGATATCACACCAAAAGTTTCTTGCAATTTTTTAGAGTTTTTGCACTTGTGTGTTTTTGCCAGTGAACTTTTGAAATTTGTTATTTCTTGTTGTTATAATATTCCGTTACAATTGGTGTTGCTGAAGTTAGAGATGCTATTGCTACCATAAAAACCGACTGTTCGGTTGTATGTTTAGTTTTGTTGTATAAATTGTTTAATTACATACTAAAACATATTGAGGAATGGATAAGGAAACAAGTATTGCCTACATTTCGGCGCGAATAACTATTATTCTTAAGCTGTACCAAAAGGTAGTGAATAATTGGTATACACCCAACAGATGTTCAAATCAGGTGTTTTCCCATTATAACTTGAGTAACCTATTTTATCTAGCCCATTTTACTTTATTCTATTTTGAGTGAAATTACAAAAATATTACTATTTCATTCAGAACGTTTCCTAAGAGAGGGCCTCTTATAGCCTTCAACATAATGTAAGAAAGATGTCCTAATAAACTTAAGTCAGATCTACGAAGTTTATATTACTTCAGTTTTATGGCAACGCTAAGCTTTTACATAGTAACAAAAAAGGCGGAGGGCGAACAATAGCTGAGTAAACATTTCGTAATATGTTCAATTGATATAAATTACTAAATATTAAAGATATTTCACAAATAATAAATGCCCTACTCAACGAAAGACTGCATTCATAAACTGTCAATTCGAATGTTAATTAATGTTTACTGTTACTTTAGAAGTTTCGGGCAATTCTAACCACATGCTTATCGGAAATTAAACACAAAATAATACTATTCATGACGGCGAATATGTTGAAGAAATACGAAAAAATATAAATTGAAAATGACAGACCCAACACGCCTCAGTGCTCATCCACACCCACATACATACAGGCGTAGTTACGAAAAACGTTAGTGAAGCGGCTTAGCTTGAGACGCTCTATACAATTCTTAGTTGAGCGCAAAATTTCAAGAATAATGAGTAATTTCGGAAATTCTAAGCAAACTTCTGAGCTTCTACACTGATCATCGCACAAGTTCGTTAAACGGCTAGAAGCAGCAATGACAACAACACAGAGCGGCAGTTTGGAACGTCGCGTTTACAGCATTTGCTTGTGTATGTGGTTTGTAGGAGAGTTTAGCGGCGGCTACGCCCTGAGCATGCCGTGTTGTTTTTTTGGTGCTTTCGCCCACCGGCTAACTCCGCAACGCTCTCCCCATGCAAGTGAGTTGTTTAAGCGCAGGTTTCCAAATTTAATTTACATGTTGGAACCGTCGTTGAATGGTTGTACATAAGTGTGTGTAAATATACATACATATGTATGTATATGTATATGAAGAAGTTTGTTTGCGTAAGTATATTTTCACATTTTCCCAATCTTTGACTTGAGAACAGTTGTGCTGTCACTGTGAAGAGTGTGTGTTCACAGTGCCGTTATTATTCGGCCTCTTCTATTATTACTTTTTTTTATATTTAACTGAAGTGTTGACTCTTAATTGCTGAAAATGCGTTTGTATGTACACTCACACATACACCGAAATACATGCATGCGTAACTTTAGAGTCGTTATATGTAATATGGTATGGTAATGTGTTTCGTATTATGGCGGCATTTATAATAATTCTCCACTCATAAGGTAACTAACTGTAATTATTGAGGTAAACATTACCGTTTGACGTCGTAAACCCGAATACATGCAGACATATGCGGCATGCATAAATGTGCCTCTTAGTGCATTTAGAAATTTATGTTACTCAATATACACACATACACATAAATATATACAAGCAGTGGGGCACCTAGCTTAGATAGCAGCTATGACACCTTAGCATACATAACTCACATACATGAACATCACATGCAATAATACTGAAATGTCTCACTATAAAAATGAGGTCTGATTATGGTGGTCAGTTTTTGTCAGTCAACTTCTACTTTGTTGATAACACATAGATTTCTGCAGTCATAAATAGTGTAAAAGTGCCAACAACAAGTCTAATGAACAAAAGTGTCAACGCTCTGTTTGGTAGTTTATCCACTTGTCACAACGAAACGCTTGCTCTTCCTCACTTCATGACAATATTCCCACACGCAGGTCGTATAAACGCCCTCTGTTGAATTAGTCTTAGTGTTTTCTTTGCAAAACGAAAGATCACAGACCGAAGATCACGGAAGTCCTCATAAGATATTGAGTTCGCAACCCAGACTAAGCTTAAACCTTATAAGATTCCTCCTTCAAGTCTTTTAATAAGATTTCGATTGCGAATTTGATTGAAGAGCAAACAACAGTATAATACTCGAATATCGGTGGTTTGAAAAATTACATCTCGATTTTCTGTTAAGACAATTTAAAGGTTTCAACCTTTGAACATCAACATAGGAAACTATGTGAATAAACTTATCACAATGTTCAATAGTTATTTGTAAAATGTTTAAAAAGAACATAACGATAGAGATCTTTGAGTGGAATATTTTAAAAGATAAACTACACCAATAGCTCTATTTAATTTAATAATAAAAGCGAAGGATAGGGCCTTATATTTAGATCAAACGTATTTCGGAGACCTCTACCTTTTTCATTTATTAATTAATTAAAGATAACAACCAAAATGGGAAAAACTTTCGACGATTTTCGATAAATGGGATATAGGGAAGACAGCATTATGCAGAGATAAGGATGAAAAGCTCAAGACTACGACGTCCATGGAGATGCCAGTATATATCGTTTGGTATTTTGATATTTTGAAAAAAAAAAAATGTATTTGGCATAGACCCTACAATGAAGTTGAATGAGATCATGTTGGACATATCGTTCACGAATATTTGGCTACGCGAAAGCTCTATGCAAAGTAAGTGTTGCGTAAGCCCACAATCGAATGATGCACCGAGTCACAAATCAAAGAAAACGATCGCATTCACTAAAATTTATCGACGATGAAAAAGTAATCTCCAAAACTGAGGTCTATTTTTAAGCAAAAATTTCTTTTAATAAAAAAATTATGTTGAAAAAATTAAATGTAATTTTGCTAAAAAATATGAATTTTTTTAACGATAAGAATTTTTTAAAGATTTTTTGGCCGTTACGCACGCCCTTGTTTTTATTTATAATTTTTACTTTTTCTTTGGAAAGTATGAAATAGAATGAGATAACTAAGTATTAAAAAAGAATGTGAAAAAATATATATATTTTCATATTTTTAAAAATATAAATAATTGTTTGTTTGTTTTATAAAAAGGAATCCTATCTACGTTATTGAAACACCCATTAGTACACACTAAGTGTAATCAAAACAGTATGCAACAAAAAATACACTTTAAATTTGTTGTGTATAGAATAAATCAAGTGGCACAACAGAATAAAACAAAAATAAAAAATAAAAAAAAAAGATTTCATTCAAGCTAAAAACTACCGAGTAATGAAATAAAAAGCACGTTCGAGTCTAGGGGAAAGTTTTCTGAAGTATTAACAACTTCAACACCCTTTAGACAGCGGTAAAGGCGAAACAAAAGCCTACAACCCAATAACACATTCAGGCTGAGCATTTTCACAAGTTATATAATATGAAAAGTAATACAATAACTTTTGTTGTTTTGTTGTAAACTGCTTCATTGCACTTAGTAATTCAATTCAGGCCCATAGAAGTGTACTTCGCCAGCAGCAACGGCGGCGGAGGCGAAGGCGGAGGAATAGTAAGTCACAACTGTCAAGCGAACAGAAAAGGGTGGTGACGGGCAGGCAGCCAGAAGACTGGATCGGGGTGATTATAAGGCAGAATAATGAATTTGCATGTGAGTGCAGAAACGTCTAACCTACTTTTTCGAGAGAAAATAGAGATAAACAACAAATGTACCAACACACACATGCATATTATAATAAAATTACACGCTAAGGAACAAGCAAGCAGCACAAACTCAAGCTAAATTGAATGAACGAATGAGCGAACGAAGGAAGTCAGCTAGAAAAGTGCGAAAATATAAGAAGCAAAATCAGCATAGAAAAAAGTAAAATTAAATAATAAAACTACATGTAATTGCACCGCATTACACACACACACACACACACAAGCTACGAATAGCGATGTTGCAAGCAAAACTACCGCAGGTGGTGGTGGTGAGGAAATGAAGTGTTGCTGCTGTTGTTGCAGTTGTTATTGTCAGTGTAAGTGTGGCGCTAAGCGGCAGTAGCGAGTGGCGCCGAGAGGCGGTGGTGGGGGCTGGCTTACCAATATAATTGCCAACTATGCGCCAAAGCTCGTTTGCCAACCTGCTGCTCGCTGCACAAACCGGCCGGCACTTAAAAGTGCAATGCACTCTGCTTATGAGCGAGCTGGTGCGCAGCGCAATTGCATAATGGCAGGCGTTTGTACAGCGTTGGGGCGCAAAAAATACGTATATATATAGCATAGCGGCTTTCGGAGGGTTGCACACAACAAACAACAACAACACTAAATGAATTATAGGTAGGTATGCACAGGCAGAGAAAAAGTTTGCGCTACAACAAACCAACTGCGGCACAACTACAGCAACAAACACATGGAAAGTGTTGTAATGGCGTGAAGTGGGCGTGGTTGCTTATAATAACTGTTAGTTAGGTAAGTTTGTGTTTCTGCTTCTTATCATTTCGGCAAATTGTGGAGATGATTTTGAGGGGGAATAGCTGCACTTGTGCTACGGGGCGTATACGCAACCAAAGTTGTACGGATAAAAGAAAAAATTCGAATACGCAAGCTTCATTATGAAATATTGATAATTAAAATTTTAAATTAAATAAATTAAATAAATTAAAAAAAAAAAAAAAATTTATATAAAAATATAATTAATTGAAAATAGATATTAATTCAAAATAAATAATAGTTAAAAGTAAATAATAATTAAAAATAAATAATAATTAATAATAAATAGTAAATAATAATTAAAAATTAGTAATTATTAAAATTACGCATAAAAATTAAAAGAATATTAATTGAAATTACGCATAAAAAATATAAAACAATTTAATTAAAGTTTAAAAAAATTTTATTTGAAATAAATCAAAGTTTCAGTTGATATTTATTTCTTAAAGTTTTTTGAGTAGGGTATAATTTTTCACGTTGTCAAAAACAAGGGTTTGCTGATGATTGTCCCGAATACACTTAACCCAAAACCCTCAGAGAATAATATACAAATTTGTCTAATTATCTATGATCGAATTAGGGGAAAATATAAATAAATAGAAAATGTCTAATTAAATATTAATTAAATAAGAGTAAAAAATTTAAATTAATTTTAACTGTTTTGTTTAATAAAATAAAGTAAATTAAAAAATACATTTTTTTAACAGCAAAATTAAAATATATAGCATAAATTCGGTAATAAAACAATCAAAACATTATATTGAAAAAATTATTTTAATATATGCTCTATAAACAACGTGTAAAAAAAGTAACTTTACTGTGAGAATTTATGCATATATCCCTTACCCCATACATACATACCGTATCACCCACTAATTGCACCCACTTTAAACACACTAAACCTGCAAAATTGCGCATTTAGCACACGTCCAACCACCCCTCCTCCCTTCCCAGTAGTTTTGCAAACAAAACATTCACTCTAAGCAAAATCGAAGGGAGGAAGGCGCACAGCAACTGGTTATTAGTCATTTACTTTGGTTAGAAAATAAAATAAATGAAAGTGAAAATAATTTATATTTTTGTGTAAGCAACCCCCCCGGCTGGCAAACGTAGCGGGCAACGACAAAACGTTAACCTTCTAACGTTTATTTGCACATTTCCAATTGTTAGAATTGATAAGGTTGCTGTTGTTGTTGTTGTTGTCGTGTATATTATTAGCAGCGCTGGGCATTGCATTTTATTATTGGTATTTTAATCACGCAATTGAACAAACAAATTAAAGGAAGACGAACGCATAGAAACTGATTTTCAAAAATATATGTGTAAATATGTACACATGCGTACATATTTGTACTTAGCTTTGTGCTTGTGCTGTTTGAAATATGGAAAGCAACTCCTATAAGTTGAAGGACAACATTAATCTTGGCGATTAGAAATCACTGGCAACTCCCTCGCAATCACGTAAATCTTTGCATACATATACTGATATATACATATACATAAAAAACGTCTATGATATACAAAATTCCTTTAGAATACACAAGTGTATATCCGGTAAAATCGTAAAATTTCTGAGCAGCATTTTTTCTGAGCAGCTGTAAAAAATTGTCCTTGAATATTTTTATGTATTCCATTATGAGAATATATACTACAACGTAAACAAGGGTATATATAAACATACCATGTATATATGACAGCGGTTATGTGAACTCAATTTCAAACCAAAAGTGCGCTGTCAAACAGCAGAGAGCAAGGGATTCAGCAATAAGCACTCGGACGAAAAAAGTGCATAAAACAAGAATTAAAATCCTTTTGACGTATTTACTCTGTCACTGCTTGCCACCGCAGAGTTGTGGCACAAGGAAAAAAATGGTATTATCGATTTTTACTCCACGGATATGTAGGTACATACAAATGGCTGCCCTCAGCCGCAAGTAAATACGGTTAATATTTGTATTAAGTATATAAAAGTACTATCAAGTATATATATGTATGTATATGTTCATATACTTTTATAGAGTTTACAATAAGTTCTGCAAATTTTCCCTCCTTTCCTATACAGCGTTTCTTGCCCTTCTTGCCCTTAAAGTCGAGCAAAAATTGTCGCTCAGTAACGCCCCGTCGCCCGTTCGCCTCCACTTCGAAGTTTGTTGTGTGCACGAATGCGCATACGAACACTTCAACGCTATATTACTGTGTTACTTGTATTTATGTGTGTATGTATGTATGTATGTATATATGTATATGAAATCCATACTTTATTTGTGTGTCCAAAGCCACCCGGCGCCTTTGACGCCACATCGGCATTAGCAGATGTTTGTGTGTACATCCATACATACATATGTATGTGAGTAAATGGATTTTCACATATAGAAAGTGACATCATACTAAGTTTTGCCACTCAAGTTGGCTCCCCACCCACTTGTGCTGCAATGCATTGGCCGCTACTGTAGTTTTATGCTCCCTTAAAACATTACTCCACCAACTTTGAGCTAATAAATATTATAAATGGCTCAGTTACTTGCTCCGACGGCTGACTTGTGATTTAAGCGCTATCAATTTCAGTTCTAGTGTATCAAATTGTGGCATTTAAATTTTGCGTATCGAACCTGATCCTACTGGAACTGCGTATGAGTTTGACTTTTATTTTTAATATTTAAATTATTTTCAAATAAACTAGTTTTTTATTTTTTACATATAAAGTATAAGAAAAATAAAATGAAAAATAAAAAATAATATAAAAAATAATATAAAAAATAATATAAAAAATAAAATATAAAATAAAATTAAAAATTAAATAAAAAAACGCCGCTTCAAAAATTTTAATTATGTTTTCCTTAAACCCTTAAATTATTTTTCGTAGAAAATTTTTTAATAACATTGTATAAAAGTATGGTTCATACTAAAACAAAAACGCTAACAATTTCGAACTATTTACACAATTTTAAAAAATGCAGATTTTTATTTTAATAAAATACAGCGATGTTATACAAAACCAAAGAAAAAAAAAAACGTTTGTAACATTGGGAGTTATCGAAGCATAAATTTGACATGAAACCGACTTTTCGACAGATAGTTGGAAAACATTTTTATTTTTTAATAATATGGTGGCTAGATTTGGTGCAAATGTCATACAACCAGCAAGATAGCTTATATATCATAGACAAAGCGATATCCAAATCAGCTGTTTTGTTTGTTGTGAAGTGAACACTGCGTGTTCAGGCGTGTGCTAACTCAAATTTTTATGCATAACTTTAGGGAAGTCTCTAAATAAATATATATAATGTATATCGCATTCATTTATTTGTCTATTGCATTTTTTAATGTTTGTTTTTTCTTAAACATAATTTCTAGAAGTCCCATCATCTTTTCCTAGTATTCTAAATTCAAACATTAGAATTGTCGCTACTTTATTAGCTTATTTCGCTATACAATAAAAAAACATCAAACATAAATAATCGTATTTGTCACAAACATACATACATGCGTCTATACATATCTACCTAGATTTTGCATTCATTATCGGTCATCAGCTTTTTATCTACTTATTTAGAGAAGATACAAAGCGCAACAGACTTCAACTAAACCTCAAGGCAGCTGTCGTTCGGAGATAATTTCGTATACTTCGATGTATACATGTATGTTTTTCGCGCTTTAAATGTTAATTTTAATACTATTTCTATTAGTAGTTAGTAGTTAGTAGTAGTTAGATGAACACATACACGTAGACCACAATAGATAAATAAAATCTTAACTGGCTTCATTGTATCCATAAATTTGTTTATACATATGTATATACATATATAGTAAGCTATATATTTCTCATTTTATTTAGCCAACCCAGTGCTATCCGCTCTCTCTACCTTTAATTTTTTTTAGTTTTTATTCTTCCTCTTCTTCTTCTTCACTTTTGACTTCATCATTCATTCTTACGCTTTTGATTCATGTAAGCGAATTGAATTGAATTCAATTAAGTAACGAGAAGCATACATATGTATGGGATTTTATGGACTGTCTGTGTGTCAGTCGACAACACGACACGCTCGGTTGGTTGGTGCAAATTTAGAAAATGCAGATGTAGCGAGTCAAGCTTAAGCTAGAGTTTTTCTTACACTTACCATCCATACCCACATGTATATATAAAAATATAATAAATAAGGTTGTAAATATGTATTACTTTAAATACTCATACCATTACTCATAACAATTCTTAAGCGCTTGTTTTTATTCTTGGTTTATTAATATATTATACAGTATATACAGTTGCAAGTGTGTGCAGTTATTTTATAGTGCTTGCGGTTTCTATTACTCGTTTTAGAATCAACTGCTAACTGGTTGTGGTTGACGCTAAAGATGATGAAGTCAGTGTGGGCTTCCACTAGCGCGGCCAATCAGGAATAGTATCGACAGCTCTATACCGGGCGTTGTTGTTGCTTTTAGTCTTGTGATTCGTCATCATCAAGAAACATACAACATACGCGATAATGATGGAAATAACTTCGAGTTGCACAGCGCTTTTTTTGAATTTGTGGTTTCAGGGTTTGGTTTGAAGTTTGATTTGGTTTGATTCGAATTATTTTAAAAAATCTATATTTTTTAATCTAACTTAAAAAGTCTAATTCTTAAACATTTTATTTGTCATCTAACCAAAATTTCCTGTTAAATATGCTTGTAGCTTGTTAAGGCGTTAGGCCAGTATGGGATTTTCGAAAAATCAAAATTTTTTTTTTTTGGCTTAAATAAAATTTGGGGGTCCTAAAAACATTAGAAGGGTGTAATTTTTTCCTTGCCCAATCCGTTGTGTTTTCGAAGCGTTTATTTCAGTCAGCTTCAGCGCGTAGAACTTTAAACGCATTCTCGTCAAATCGAAATTATTTGAGGAATGTTTTCTGCCGCTACAACAACAACAACTAATAAAACAAACAAAAATGGCAAGAACTGTCATGAAGGCGACTGACGCCTCTCTCTCTGTATAACATTATGTCCAGCCAGATACTTTAGAAAGTTTGAGCTCTTATATAATTATATAAAGTTTACCTACTACATACTTAAAAAAGTATGTGTAAATCAAGGACAACACAAAAACACGACGCCACATCAAATTACTGGCCTGTCGAAAAATATAGCTTTTTACAGCTGCAAAGGCCATCACAAAGCACATGAGAAGAGCAAGCGAGCGGACGAAAATTAAGCAACTGAATATGTCTAACAAAATGACGTAATCCGCCAGTGCCTCCAACGCCAACAAACATACACACACATGCAAACACACTGCGGCACGCAAACGCGGGTGTTAAACAAGCTGTGGTAAAGCGCGCAGACCAATGCGTGTATTAACGGCTGTAGAAAAAAAGAAAAGTTGCGGCACGAAACGACCGCAAAACCTCAAAATCTAGAGAATTGTATGAATAAAATTGTAGTACAAAAGCAAAAAAAAACTCGGGCATTCATAAATAATACAAACAAAAACATATTAATGAGACACCATCAAAAGAGACAGACGAAAAAGCGAAGACAATACAAATAGCGAGAATGATATGAAACTAAAAACTAAAGACTAAAGCAAAGAATACTCAAACGACTTAAATTGACAAATACTATATATATAATATAGAAACCAAATAAAATACTCTTTGCATATGTATGTGTGCATATAAAAATAAAATAAAGTAGCGAATAAGTAAATTCGCATCGAGATGTGTGGACCTAGCATCTTTTGAGTATCTTATGATATTAGCAAACACATTTTTGCATGCATTACATATTTATTCCTATAAGTATATAGAATGTGAAAATTTACTGCTCGAATAAATAGATTTTTGTATCATTTCTTTTGTCATTCAAGTTAAGTGGACGATTATTTTGTATAAATACAAAATGTTAGCAAAAAAAACTCGGTGGAATGGATGGAAAAATGCAAAATTTCAAAATATTTTATGCTTCTTTATGAAGTCAATTTATATGTACCATATAGGTATATTTACAGATTATGTAGTTTTTGTATTTAAATAAGCAATTTGGAAAATATACTTCAAAATTTTAGAAACATTCGAAAACAATTTCCATTAAACATTGAATAGAAACATTGAATTTAAAAAATAAAGTAAATAACAAAACAGCAGGTGTTGCACCCACTGACACAAAGGGCTCACTTTTGTATATGTACATATGTATGTACAGATGAACTGCTGATTAGCGACTGTCAGTTTGCATTGTTTTTGCAATAATGATTTAGGGTGGAAAAGTAAGATCAAAAAAAAGCATTAAATTCATTTCGAAAATACGAAACAGACGTAAATGTTCGAAGCTGACAGTCAATTTTGTATGAATGTACATTTGTACAATACATAAGTAGATCATGCAAAGAATCAACTGTCAAGCGAATAAGCAAAACAAATGGACAAACTGTCGGACAAAACCAAACCTATAAAGCAAATAAACATTGAAATAAATGTACATATATTTGTAAAAGTAGTATATATACCTATAAAGTACTTATGTAGTTTAAAGGCACATAATTCACTGGTGATATCATAGAAATTGTGCTACTGTGACAGGTCAGCCCGGCCCGGACAATTATACACATTTTCGAATTATATGTATATTACGTTTCGCAATTAATGTTTCAGAATGCTTATTCTCACAAAAAAGACTAAATAAATTTGAAAATGCATTAATGTATGGTATTTGAACGAAAAATTGGTAAATTTTGTTTTAATGAATTAATAGGCATAAAAAAATAATGCGGTATAGAAAAAAAGAATTTTAATTATTATTAAAATTCTTGATATATTGGTGTTTGGGTAAGTTTTCCGAACTAAATTAATAAAATAGTATACTGATATTTTATGCTACTGCTGGTATTAATTCAAAAAAGTCGTTAACATGTTTAACTGATTTAAAACCTACAACAAGATCGAAAACAGCCACAACTAACCAACTTAAATAAGTCAGATTTTTATCCGACCAAGGTTTAACGTTACAACTGCATTCTTGTAAGCCACGTTTTTGTATTATTTTTAAACCGACTATAACCATAACTAAAATCCATTAAGAAACGCTTCCACTACGTAGAATATTGCTCTAGCCAATGCTAATAGACAACTAACTACTATTTGAGCGTCTAAATGCAATAACACTGAATTTGTATTTGAATACTAAAAATTAATATAAATGTTTAAAAATGTATCTACATATTTTCTTAAAAACAGATTAAAAAGAAACACCAAGCAAAACTGAAAATAATATGACAATAGTAGTGAACTTCAAAACTGACGTCATCAGTTAACAAAATAGTAAGTGAATACTCCCTTTTTGATGGGCTATCAAGCAATGGCTTAAAAACTTAACTTTTTCTTTAGTAAATACTGTAGTATTTTTCTTACTAATTCAAATTTCAAATCATAACATTTCGAAGGTAGACCAATTCAAAATTAAAATTTTTAGAGAGCGCGCGCGCAACTGTATCGGTCAGAGAATGGAATTATTTGGCAACACTGATCGCGTTCTGCCCCACCTATTCAACGTTACGCTAGTAAAAGCAGTCGCAGCAGCCAAAATAACCGTGGCAGTGACGCCAGCGTCGGAGTTCATGTAGAAACCTGTTTTTGTTTTCGCTGTTATTGCCGCGTACTCTTTATTCGCACGTAAATTATACATAGTGTGTTGTTGTAGGTGCGACGCTGGCTCTCTCGATATCTAATAAAGTCGAAGTTGTTGCTATTGCGCTATTGTTTTTTTTTTTAATAAATTTTATTGTAGTCGTTGCAGTGTATCCAATAACTGTGTCCTATTGCTTGTTGCCACAACCACCACTACCAACAACAACAATAACATATAATAAAAGCCCACAGTGTGCAGTATTTACAGCTTTAATTTGTTTCACTATGCACTATCGAGTTTATTGTTGTAATAATTCTTTTGTTTTATTACATTTATTACAATTGCACGTCAGCATATTTTTCCCATTTAGAACAAATGCAACAAGGCAACGACTACACATAAAGAAATAAGAAACAGCAAACAATGCGACATTTTCGCATTGTCGATTCTGACTCTTTGCCACAACCATTAGATTCAGGTACACTTTTCTGACCTCGCTTTTCACCAACACTACCATAAACTACGCGCAATTAAAAATATTACATTTTATAAAACTAATTTGATATCCATGTCTAACATAAATGTATAGTAAAACAAGTTATTTACCCGAAAACTTGCTAATATTCGACAAAGATTGATGACTTCTAATACATCCTTTACAGTATGTAATTTGTTTTCCTTTCTGGCCAAAGCGAAAGCTTTCTTTTCGGCACCAAAGATACACACAAAACTGCTATTTCCTAATGCATTGTTATTTTCACAAATCCATACTCTGTTTCTTAACACGTTTGTTTAATTTATTCATCAAACTTTATTTCAATTCACTGCACTTCAATTTTGGCTATTTTATTTGTTAATAGTTGAAAAATCTAAGCGCACTACAAAAATGTTACCCATTTACCACTAGTAGCAGAGAAAACCAGCTCAAACAGCAATAATTACACTCACGTTGACAAAATTTTGCTCACGTCTCGTCAATTCGGCTTCTCGCGCACAACTATGAAACAGGGATGAGCAAATTGTGCTCGCATATTTCCAATTCGTTGCGCATCAAAAGAAAGTACTTTATTGGTAAAACGGCAATACTGGAATTTTAGTGTGGTGAGTTATCCTTATCTAGAAATATGTACGGGCTATGTGAGAATAAATTAAATAGATTTAACCTCACACGTTAGTGACCATAACTATTTCACAAAATGAATTGATACAGACACACCTTGTATGAAATCTAAAATAATATTATAGCTACATTATTTGTTTGAATTTTAAACTGCAACCCTGTAGGTATAGAACACTCAGCGATCCAACGTTCCATTTTGCTCCAGTTGCAATAAAGCGTTGCCATATCAAGTTGTCATCCACAGAATTGAAATTGAACAGATTTTCGTGTAAATTTTATATATTAAAAAATTATAATTTTGAAAAGGCCAAACAATAGTTTCACGTGTCGTACGTAATTAGTTTTAGCTTTATCAATTAAATTTTTTCTAATATTTGATTACGTGGATATTTATTAGTACACTTTGTAGCTGACTTGCTCCGGTAGTTCAAGATTTTCAAAATAAAATTTACGTGAATATTTATTAGTAAGATTCTCTGCTGAGGTACTCTTTTTGTGTTTTCACATAATTTCCACTCATTTTCTATGTTCTGTACTCTTGTTTTATTATTTATCCAAATTGTTTATTTATTTGTAATAACAAACATTATGGAGAAACATATGGCTCAATTTTATACCAATTTTTGTTTACATATAGGAAGTAGATGCAACTCTGAGCGTTTATTTATAATACAGGCATGCTGGGTTTCTGGTAGAAGACGGACTGTTCAAAAATTCACTATTTCCTCCTTCTCCATTCGTGCCGATTGCAAGTAAAGTCTCAATTTCCGAGCATTTAACTACACTATTTGAATTATAGTTATTAAAAATAAAAGTTATTAAAGGATTAACACTCTTGTTATCCATTCAGGTCTTATTCAAACAAATTAAATGAAAATGAAGCCACAATATAAAGTTGGTAAGTGTGCCATGTGAGTTAAGTTTCGCGGTTAGCTATCAGCTGTTGAATCAAAAGAAATCGAATGATTAAATCTTACTTAAAACTATAGCAAAGGTAATATTTCGATTTAAACTAATTTCAGCTGACATTAGCCTTGCTGAATGGGGACGCAAAGCCATTATAATAGCTGAGAATGAGATGCCTGGTTTAATGGCCATACGCAAGAAATATGGATCGCAAAAGGTGTTGAAGGGTGCGCGTGTTGCTGGCTGTCTCCATATGACAGTGCAAACAGCCGTTTTGATAGAAACACTCATCGAATTGGGAGCAGAAGTAAGAATTGTAGATGCTAAAATGACTTTTTTGGGGGCAGGCCTCAGCCAGAAATGTTAAAATTCTTATCATTATTGTTTTTGTTCACTACGTATGCAAGTTAATTGCGCTCATTCATTATTCATATCGTAGATAAGTATTTCACGTATGTATTTAGTAATTTCTAAGTAAGCTTTTGTTGATAATCTGTTGATGCCGAGAGTTCAAAGAGATACTATATATGGGTACCAATTCTTTAGATATAGTTTATAAATTATGCATTTTATGCTTGCTTTTACTTTCAGGTTCAGTGGTCAAGCTGTAACATATTCAGTACACAAGATCATGCTGCTGCAGCTATTGCCAAGACTGGAGTACCAGTTTATGCTTGGAAAGGTGAAACTGACGAAGAGTACTTATGGTGAGGCAATATTAAGAATAATAAAATTTATATGAATTAACTAACGCTTAACTTTTCATATTTTCAGGTGCATTGAACAAACCTTGGTGTTCCCAGATGGTCAGCCCTTGAACTTGATTCTTGACGATGGTGGTGATTTAACCAATTTGGTACACGAAAAGTTCCCACAATACTTAAAGGACATCAAGGGTTTGAGCGAAGAAACTACAACCGGTGTACATAATTTATATAAAATGGTGAAGGAGGGACGTCTCGGTGTGCCGGCCATCAATGTCAATGACTCGGTTACTAAGGTTGGTAAGGTTTTTAAAGATAAAAACAAATTTTTTGCTAAATAGAAAAGATTTAATAATTGTGAATATTTGCAGAGCAAATTTGATAATCTGTATGGTTGCCGCGAGTCGCTTATTGATGGTATTAAACGCGCCACCGATGTGATGATTGCTGGCAAAGTGTGCTGTGTTGCTGGTTATGGTGATGTGGGAAAAGGTTGTGCTCAAGCGCTGCGTGGTTTTGGCGGACGTGTTATTGTCACCGAGATCGATCCCATCATTGCTTTGCAGGCAGCTATGGAAGGTTATGAAGTAACCACTATGGAAGAGGCATGCAAAGAAGCCACTATCTTTGTAACAACAACTGGTTGCAAGGACATCATTACTGGTGCACATTTCGTACACATGCACGACGATGCGATTGTTTGTAACATTGGTCATTTCGATTGTGAAATCGATGTCGCCTGGTTGAATGCCAACGCCAAGGAGAAGATCAATGTTAAACCCCAAGTAGATCGCTATACACTATCCAATGGCAATCATATTATTCTCTTGGCTGAAGGACGTTTAGTAAATTTGGGTTGCGCGCACGGACATCCCAGCTTTGTGATGTCCAATTCGTTCAGTAATCAAGTGCTGGCACAAATCGAATTGTGGACTAAAGCTGACAAATACAATGTTGATGTGCATATGTTGCCGAAAATACTTGATGAAGAGGTTGCCAGTCTACATTTGGAGAAATTGGGTGTGAAGTTAACAAAATTGAGTGATGAGCAATCCAAATACTTGGGTGTACCAAAGTCTGGGCCATTCAAACCCGATCACTACAGGTACTAAAATAAATATGGCTTCCACATAAAAACGGTACAACATAGTCCCACTGTAGATTGGAATTTTTACACATAATTGATTTATATTTGTATTAATGAAATAAAGTGTATACGAGAAATATTGATGACAGTCACGTAACTGATAAGAGATTTGGTAATTAATGTTTGCTACATAGCAATTGTAGTGTTTTTATAGTTATTGTTGTAGCAACTGAAACACGTTATCGCATTATTTTCGAGCTTAAAACACAAGTTTACAAAAAAGCGCACAATATGTATATGTATGTACGCTGTATATACATTATATTTGTGGTTACGCGAAAATAATGCCGAAAAGCATGCTCTTTACTATTTGAACCACAATTGCGGATCGTATATAAATGGTTTTGCAAATAAATCTCTTTAAATGTACGGATATTACGCGTATTACATTTTTTATGTGTGATTCTAAAGTTTGAAATATTTTTTTATATTATGCTACTACTATCCTAACAAGTAGTAAATTTAGTATTTAATTTTATTTCCTTAATTTCGTTATTTGATTAATAACTTATTTGATTATTTAAATCAATAAATCAATAAATATTAGGGTTTGTATATTTCTATCTATTGACCGTATTCATTCAGCAACGCCTAAATATAGGCAACATTTTATAATTAGTATTGCAAGGCGAGAGTCATCACTCACGTTTTTTGTTTGTACTTGCTACACGCAAGGAAATCTTGCTATTTAAAATAACAATTCTTAAAAATTAAAAAGTTAAAACCCAAGCTTTAAAAACTCTTTTTACATGAAATTAAAGGTGCTTATCCTTACGATTATATTAATTGTAAGCCAGAAAGTTGAAGAAATATAGGTGCTGTAATTATAATTCTAATACCGAATGCTAATATTTGAAATAATATTTATTAAAATAAGAAGCATAATTAAAGAACAAAAACAATGAGATTAATAATGTAGTTTTTTTCGAATTACAATTATAGTAATCATAATCATTAAAATTTGCGGCGGTTGCGATCATAATGCTAAACGGTTATTGAATTACAATTACCGTAATTGTAATTGCAGGTAAACGAAATATAATCGTGTTATGAAAGTGTTTGTTTTAATCTCTCTCCTAACCAAATATTGAAACCTTTATATTTTATGCTTGTTAATTTTCTGCAACAAAAAGCATCTTTTAAATATATTTATAGCTTAAAAACTTAAATTCAATGCTTCAATAATTTAATACAACGTTATCGTAAGCTTATCAATACAAAATCCTCATCTCTCAAAGTTAACACTAGAATATCTCTATGGCAAATGAAGTGTACATGATTTGATGCATGATTGCTCTTAATTTCGCTTTATCGTGTTTACTGCTATATTTTCGCCTCATACACTTCATTTCATATACTATTTGTCGATCATAAATGAACTAAAAAGATAAAAGTCTTATCTTAGTAAACATGCTACAACAAAAACAGGTAGGAAATAAATTATATTTAATTTATAGCAATGGCGTGACACGCATTATGCTACTTTTAATATAGAGCAGCTAATAGTGCCAGTGGTAATTAAGTATTATATTAGTGCCAAAGAAATGTTCAATAATTTTTATCAAAAATCTACTGAACTCAATTAGTGTCGTCAGAGCTAATAGCAATCGCAAAAAATTCATTTTCATTTGCGTTTCTACTGCTGCCTCTTGCTGGACTGCCGACGAATGAGCAAAAAGAGCATGAAGCACGCATGTAGCAGTCAGTCGCGAGTTGACTTTTTGAGTGTGATTTCGTGATTTTTACACTGCTACACGAGAGCTCACACCCAATCCGGGCTCACACAGTGTAGCGACAAAAGTGCTCAATGTTTGTTTTCACTAAATTATTTGTGCCTCGACTTTAGGTTGGTTTCGTCGATGTTTGCACACATTTTCGTCGTGTTTCGTGCTTTTTGGCATTTTGTGTTGTGATTTAATTTCTCCACTTTACTTATGTGCATGCATATGTACGGCTTATTGTATTTACTTTCTAGTACATAGCATGAAGCAGTTGGCATGAAGTCGACGTAGAATTGTATTGAAAGGTGTAGAAACAAAAACAAATAAGTATCCGAGTATCTACGAGTTATCCACTCAACACTTGAGCCTGTGTGATAAGCAGTGCGTACATATATATATATATATATATATATATTTATGAACGTGTAGAAAATCTCCACGCACGGCCAACAGAAATCTTTAACAACTTTTTAGTGTAACAATTGGCGAATAAGTGATCGCTTTGCTTTTCTGTGTTATTATTTTCACTCGTACACGAGCTCGTACTTATATGTACATATGTCTGTATGTATGTAGTTTAAATCAGTTAAAATCACCTGTTGAATTATTAAGTTGCGCAAAAGATGTATTCCCATGCAATATTCTTTTGTGGCGTTTTTCTCACTGCAATTTTCACATTCGCTACAACAACAACAACAGCCAATATAGCAGTGCAACAAGTTACACCTTACCAATTGAGCGCGGAGGGTAAGCGCGACTTGTGGGCAGCTGCCCCCAGCTGGCATGCTAAATTCACTCCCCAACAACTACAATTGCATATGGGGACGAGTGCCGAAGTGTTGTTGGAGCTTACAGGTACGAGAGTGTTTACATATGTAAAAACATTTGTATGTAAGGCAAAGAATGAGTGAATTACTGCGGGTAAGTGATATTTTAAAATCGAGCCGATAAAAAAACAAAAAAAAAAAAATATCTTGATTGTTTATAATCGAAAGCGAAGATTGTGAGAAAATAGATAATAACAGTTATTTTAGTTTGTGTAGTAACCTCTGTAGTGCAAACTTAGACAACCCTAATCTTAGAATTTGAAATTTTAAAAACTATCGTTAGATTACGTCCATTTCTTATCAAATTCTTTAAATAGTCATGAAAAGTACGTGGAGCAACTTTCAGTATGAAATCTAGATTTTATAATATTCGTAAACTAATTATTGAATGCGTGATGTCAGTGGACAAGCCGAAGGTCAAAGAGGGCTACATACCGAATTTCAACTTATATGCAGATATTTCAACCATCTTATATTAGGGATGTAATATTACCTGCAATCCGAAAGTACGCGGGGCCAAGTTGCAAGCCATTCTGATAAGATTTCGATTTTTGGTAATTTTTGATCATGCCTAGGTCCATAGTGTGTAGTATTTGACCAAAAATAAATAAGAAATTAAAGCCGATACAAACATACATACATATGTATAGTTGATTGGAGAGAGCAGTGCGCAGCACTGCATGCAACCACGCCTTTTTCTTAAAATTGGTTAGAAGAATATAACCAGTATTAATACTACCAACTATTTTTTCTTAAATCATATATTTTTAGATCTACCACTGGGCGATTCTTTTGAGGTCTTAAGTGAAAATCCACATCTTGCTAGTGTGGATCATCTCATACCCGCTGATGTTATAAACCCCACCACACACACTTGGCGCGGCAACATCACCATCGATGCGTTCTTCCTCGGCTCCACCAAAATCTATGTGCGTCGCGTTAATAGCAGCGAACGCGCCGAAGATACACTCGGATTAACAATTATACGACGCATGCGTGTCATCGATCACATATTCACCGGCTCCGTAGCGCTGCTTGTATCATTGCTGTATATAAATTTTGGTGCCGCTTTAGATGTAACGGTGTTGCGCGGTTTATTAGCGCGACCATTGGCGCCCATTATTGGTTTCCTAACGCAATTCATTATCATGCCACTGCTCGGCTATGGTTTGGGTGTGCTTATCTTTCCGGATTCACCAGAATTACAGTTGGGTCTCTTCTTTACGGGCGTCTCGCCAAGTGGTGGCGCATCGAACATCTGGGCTGTCATATTGGGTGGTAATATTAATCTCTCCGTGCTGATGACAACGGTCAGCAATTTCGCCGCTTTTGGCATGATGCCGTTGTGGATCTTCACGCTCGGTCAGCTGATTTTCGATCGTGCAAACATAACTGTGCCTTATGAAAACATCGCCACGTTTGCGGTATCGCTGGTGGTGCCGCTCGCCATCGGTTTGGCCATACAACGTTGGTGTCCACGATTGACACGTGTGCTGGTGCGTTTACTCAAACCGATTTCCACTTGTCTCATCCTGTTTATTATCATCTTTGCGATCATCACCAATCTCTACTTATTTGAGTTGTTTTCCTGGCAGGTAAGTTACATTTCTCATAAAATTTTGCTACCTCCTACAAGTTTTTCACTTTTATAGATTATCGTGGCAGGCTTGGCATTGCCTTGGCTGGGCTACATATTGGCTTGGGGCGCAGCGAAGGCTCTACGTCGAAACTCCGTTGATTCGTTAACCATCGCCATTGAGACGGGCATACAAAACACCGGTATATCGATATTCTTACTGCGTTTCAGTCTGCCACAACCAGAAGCCGATCTCACCACAGTCATACCCGTCTCGGTAGCCTTATTAACACCAATTCCACTGCTTGGCTTATATATTTACAAGCGTTGTGCTGAGCGTGGCATCAAAGATGGACTACCAGAGACGCAACAAACCATCACACCAACACATAGATATTAGCGGATTATAATTAGTAAGAAGTAATTAAAAAGTTGTCGTTCCTATTTATTTACTCAACCCCATGCACCATTCTTTGCGTGGCTAAAATCACTCCAGAAAATGTTTGTTTTATCTGTCTTTTTATGTTAACTTCAACTGAAAGTGTGTAGGCGGAACTTAACTCACTAGAATTTTTAGATGGTTTTTATCAAATTACAACACAAAATATTTACCGTATGTTTGGGTATTTTGCCGTGAAAATCTAATTTCTATAGGTTAACTATTACATGTATTGTAAAATATTAAATTTTCTTTAAAAAATTTATTTTGATTTGATATTACGGTATTTTGTACATATGTTATTTTGTATTATTAAAAAACGATACACAAATTTTAATTTATCTTAGAACTTTTTTTCAACGCTCCATTTATTCAACAGCAGCATGAATGTCAGTAACGACTTAATTTTTTAGAATAACTATAGATGAGATAAGATTATGTTCACTTAGGCAATCAACGAGGAGATGAACACATCTTTTTCTTATGATCTCAACAATCTCACAGTTATCAACCATAAGTTCTATATTTAAATATTTATTTCCTTCGACTTTTTACTTAGCATTTGAAAATATATTATTTTAAGACAAATATATTGCATCTATTTCAGAGTTTATAGAAGGAAGAAAGTGTGGTTTTAGGCGCAAACCCCCTAACATCACTACTCAAGTTATCAAGTATCAAGTATTTCTTGGAATGACGATTTAGACTGGATTTTTCTATTTTATAGGTTTAAATAAGCATTCTGAAAATTTTTTAATAATTCAGAGATCAAAAGATCATGCTCAGAAATTTTTACGGAAATCATTTTATATACTTTTCATTGGCAATTCATAAATATTGGAAACTTGGCAGAGCAGCCTAAATGTAGGCAATATTTTATAACTAATTTTTGCCGTTAAAAGTTAAACGTTTCATGCCTAAAATTTCATAACTGATCTAAAGGCGGCAAGCTATAAGTATACGCTATTCATTTGTGCAATAAATATTTTATATTTGAATAAAATAAAAATTGTCAACTTCGAAAGGATAACAAGCATCATATATTGAACTTTATGTAGCTTCGTTGCTGTTGGTTTGTAATAATATTTTAATCAAACAATGTATGGTTTGCACGTCTAACTTGAGCTTTTTAAACTCGTATAAATACCTTAGGTAGTTAACTGTACCGCTAAGATCGACCAAAATCAACAAATTCGGCGTTAAGTTATAGAAATTTATCACGGCATATAAACGTGCCACTTCCACCGTTGACAATTTGTTAATAATATGCGGCTCTAAGGAACTACTGCTGATGAAGCTACGCAAAATTGGCGCCATTGCACGACGTGTATTTTCGATATACACTTTAAATTTTTCCAATAGTGCACCCATCAATTCGCTGGCCAAGAGTATGTGCGGCTGCTTAAACTTTTCCATATACAAATCAATTAATTTTATTTGCCAAACATCATTGAATTCGGGTTTGCCTTGCACACGTTGAATGATCTGCAAGAAAAAAAGAAAAATATTAGAAATTCATATTTTTTCGATTTTTGGAAAAATATGTTCTAATGATTTATCAATAAAAAAAATAAAAAAAATAAAACCAATAATAGAACGAGCTAGTTGACTTCGAAAATAGCATTTACAGATATTAGTTTTTCAATTTACATGTTGAAATCAAATATTTGATTATTAAAAATATTCCAAATACTCCAACTCACATTGAATGTCGTTAAATAAATGGGCAACACATGCATTTTATCCTTAATAACAGCATTGTAGAAGAGCATTGTCAACTGCTGTATTTTGAGCAATTCGTCTTGTGTAATAATCTCCGCATCGATGTGTAGAAAGCGATCAGTGAAACTAGTAACAAATGGATCATTTGAGAAGCGTTCTAATGCCGTAGCGTTCACATGCCAACATGTAAATTGTTCGGTGGTGAGAGTTTGTGCAAAAAGACTCTTCAGACGATCGGGATCTTCGAGATGTGAAAGACAACCGGAACGTTTTTTGATGTCTATGCAAGCGGAGTTCTCCAACGCTTTACTGCAAGTATGAGAACATGAAACAGTTAATTTACAAGCGTATATAAGCGCAGAGTGACACCTACAGCAACTGTGCCCAATTGCGTTTCTTCTCAAAGCATACCGGCCAGTAATTGGCATCGTCTACGATCACCTTCTGTAAGGTATGCAAGGGTGGCAGCATACAAGGGGCCATTGGTAGGCGACGCAACTCCTTGCTACCCACCTCCAGCACTGAGATTTGACAGAGACATAACTTTTTCGTGTCGATATCGCGCGGCAGAAAGAGACGTGGCTCAACGGCGAGCACGTATAAGTGACGAAACGCTTGTAAATGATATCTGGAAAGTAGGAAGGATGTTTAAGGAATAGTTAAATAACATAACATGAATATAAATAGTAAGTAGAATAATTAAAAATATATTTCATTGTTGTAAGAATCGTAAGTTATTATGACTTTCGATCAAATTGAATCAACGTTGAAAATAACACGTTTAGTGGCGCTTTCTTCCCGCTTATACATACCTATTGTCGTTACTGTGATTTGGGAATTTCGGAAAGAAGGCACATATTAGCGCGGCTACAGCTTCTGGCGTATTCGCAATGGTGTAACGACCAGCGCCCAAAAACAACAAACCCAGCGACATGTGTATAGCCATCTGTGAGCCGAAGGTAACATTTGGATTATAGTTGACACGACAACGATCACGAAAACTGATGCGCGAACGCAAATAGCGTATAATGCGTAATACTTCCAAGTCACCGGAACCAGCGAATACCAAAGATATTGAAATTAAAATAACCATAAGGCAGCACTCCACAGTTGTATAGCCAGCAAATTCGAATACATGCTTACTTTGGAAACCAATAAATGTTTTTAACGCTTTATGTAAAGTTTTAAAAGCTTCCTGATTCTCGCTGCCAGCATATTTCAGACCTACACAGAATGAAGCGCCCGCAATGACATTGCACCAGGCTTGACTGTAAGCAGAATGGGCACATTTTAAAATATATATGAAGTTTTTTTTTTTTTTTTTGCAAAATCAACTAATTGAACTTACGCTTCGGATTCATAATCAACATTCGTTTCGTACTTATCGCCCCAATAGAAGGGACGTTCAAGATCTATTTTGAAGTTTGACGGAAATTGTCCGAATAACCAATCAGCGTCCGATCTTATATCGGACCATAATATTAGACCGCGTGCTATGGTTCGCAACATAAGTAAGTCGGGTCGCACCAAATCGAGTAGATAATGTGTATTCGGTGGATTCATCCATTCGGCTACTGCTAGATTACCGGTGTTGAAGAACATTAGACCGAGCGCTAGTGTTGCACCCGGTGCAGTTACATCGATGTTGACGTTGTCACCTTCGCGCACTTGAAACGATGGCAGTTTGTATTTCTCTTTTTGGGAGCCGGTGAGTTGTCGCTTATTGCCGCCGACCATATAGTAGTGCAATGTATCGGGTATTTGTAGATCAAGTAAACCGGCTGGCGATTCACCAAGACCTAATGTTACCAAACCCAAGGCAAGGCCAGCAGTTAAAGCATACGATTCGCGTTCAATGCTGTTCTCCATTTCTGGTCCCGGTGGACGACCTATCGGTGGCGAAATTATACATTAAGAGAAATTAATTTTTGCTGAAATATCTACCTCTCAAAGCAGCCTAATTATATTTTCTATTATTATATTATTATTATTATATTATCCTAATATTTTTATTGTAATATAATAATTTAGCACCCTATCGTTTTGTTGCTTCAACAACAACAATAATGGAAATTAAAACAAAATAAATTGCTTAAAAACTCACCCACTTCCTGAAGCAAAACCTCGGCTATATGTCGCTTTGCAGAGCCTTGATACAAAAATCCAATGCCCATCAACGAAGCCACCTGGATATTCTGTGGTATATCCAACTCTAGCGCCGTGGTAGGCAACAATGCTTCAATATGTACGCTCAACAGTTTTGTTGTTGTATTATCCATAGTACCACGATGAGTTGCGGAAATACCCAGCAGTAAGCCCACGCTCGTCATCTCTTCACATTTCACCAAATATTCATAAATACTCATAAAGGATAGAGTTTTGAGATGACCATTTAGACCAAGACCCATAAGAAAGCCAGCATGTTCTGTGGAGACATCTTCTTGACCTTTCGGTTTATTATAAACAATCCAGGTGGAGTCAACATCACGTGCGTTTGGTGAAATCTTCAAACCAGCCGCAACACCATTATGGAATGATGGCCAAAGACTCATATTTGGTGGCAATTCAATTTGCTGCATTTCAATTGTGGCACCCTTGACGGGCTCCTTGCCTGAGAGGCATAATTTCGGTATAGGCATGAGTTCGGTTGGTGTTGGTATAGAGGTGCGTAAAGTGAACATGCCACGCCCTAACGGTAGCGCCATTGTGCGTTTGCACAAAGCAAATAGTTGTCGTTCCTGCTCCTCAATGAAACGATGATCTGTCATGCCGGGTTTTTGTACAATATCTATAAGCACAGGTTCCGATGACGTGAGCAGGCGCCGCACTTCTGCAATGCGCATATCATCGGGAAAGCGTAAATTCAACAACTTAGTATCGATATTATCCATGCCATCGTCGAGTGCGGCTTCCATGTGTGATATGCCATTCGTGGCTGGTGGACAACGTGCCGATAATGAGTCTTCGGCATTAACATGCGACTTTTGTTGTGGTTTACTCACACCGTTAGATGGTGAATTGTCTTGCAACAACGCATGTGCAACTAATTCCGTGCGTAAAATTAACTCATAAGTGGCAGCTGAGCAGCCGATAGGTGGTGATAAACGTGCTTGCTCCAAACATTCAGCGATGATTAGGTGAAGCGCGACCGGCAGACGTTCAATGTCAGTACGTGTGATATCTGGTGGTAATAAAGTTAATATTAGCTACTAGTATTGAGTAAATATAATAATAATTATGCCCCTTACCCATATTTAATAGCATTTGTATGACTTGCTCAGCACGCGACATATTCATGGATATAAAACGTTTAGGTCGTTTCGGGTAGTATGAATGCACCGAGTCAGGGAATTCCAGCTGTTTAATCCAATCCTTAATTCTCTGGACGCCATGTATTATCAATGATATGACCTTCGGAGAAAATAATCAAGAACTAAGTAAATCTTTCAAATAGGATACCACCATACTTGTAGCACATTTCTACTCAAGTCGTTCAGTCCCTCCACATATGTATACTGTGATGTGTATCTTCCTTTCAAAATATGTTCCAACTGCTTGTAAACGCTTGGTGCAACGCTTTGCAGCAGCTCTTTGGAGTTCATACGTTTGGCATGATTTTCTGTAAACTTGTATAATTTCTTCGTTGAGTGTACAAAATGTGGATAATCCAAGGTATAATGAAATGTATAAGTTGTCAGCTCCATATCAAGTGCGAATTGATGCAAAAACTATGTCAAAAGTGTAATAAACAAATTGTTTGACTAAACAAATAACATTTAAAAACATATATATATACATATAAACAAAACTAACCTTTACCATATGCGGCAAGCAATCATGCATAGTTTCATCGAGCTTAAAGTCTTCATACAATAAATGTAAACCATAGAATATTGACGGTATGCAGCTGAACAAACATGCCTTTATATCGATATGAGATACCATGGCAGCAACACGCTTCCTTTTCGTTTTTTTTCTATCGTTCATACAACCACTACCATCTTCATTCAGTACAGACAACATGTATTCCCAATCAGCAGTGGTGCCTTCAGTGATTTCATCGTTTTTACGTCGCTTCTTCGGCTCATCAGCATTGTAGGAAGGTGATGTCATGGCGCTGGGTTCTCTTGTGATTGCATGGCAACCCATGAGATCCGTGAGCACATCTATAAAGATTTCCCATTCTTGTGCAATGCTAAAATCACGTGACCCTGGTGGATTACGTGTACAATACCAGGTTATAATTAGCAGCAAAAATTGTCCCCTATTCAAAATACGACGCATCGCACCCATACAACGTGAAATGAATTTGGTTTCGTTAATTTGTGGTAGCTCAATGCGATACATTTTGCCAAATGGGTAGACCAAAGTCAACCGATTACCAGCCGGATCACGTAAACTCAAGCAAATGTTGCTGTTTTTACTGTAAAAAGTAATATAAGTTTTTCTAGGAAATATATCCAAACATTTTAGTCTTACCGATTTGGAAATTGTGGCTGTAGTGGATGTACGGGCGATAAAAGATGTAATTCTTCTTCGAACGTTGTATCGGTGGGTTTCTGCACTGTAGGCAAAAGACTGCTTCGTCTGAATATATACAATGCATAAACGTATTACAAATGCATTTAACATTACTTGACATGCAGCACTATTTTAAACACTAAATTTCACAAAAATTTACCTCGGAAATGATGTGTTTGGTGATTTTCCGGCAAGCGCACTTGCTGTTGCACTAGTCGTTGGCGTCACATTGCTCGCACTCGCACTGGTACTAACCATTGCTGCTGCAACATGCACTTTAGACATCAAAATTGTGCCCGTATATAATACCAAACTCCCGGTAGGATCCAAAACGGCAATCATGCGCAGACGCTATAGTTCAAATACTCATAAATTAATGCAATTTAAATATAACTTTACAATACTATCGAGTACCTCTAATGACACCGCATCCTTGGCTGGTATGGTGAAGCAACTGCTAGATATTTTTAGCTCTTTCGTGCCATAGTTAACCATGCGCAGCAGCTGTAGCTTGCACGAGAAAGGTAGCAAATAGCAAAAGTATATTTGACCTACCAAATCGGTGTGTATAAAAGCACGGGTTGAGATTTCGCTAAATTCACGATTTCTAATAGAGTAATTAGTATTAGTAGTTCATACAACTAACACAAAATAAAATAATGTGCAGATAAATAAACATACTTTCCATTTGCGTTATCGGTCCATATGTGTTCCAAACACAATTCTGGTACTATTGGTTTTGAGGGCTGCGCCTGTCCCATCTTTCGTATATCTTGCATTGATATGGAGTGCTGACTGATAGTGGACTGCAGATGATTTAACGGGGATGCAGTACGACTTAATGTAAAAAAATAGTATTACAAGAAATTTATACGTTATTTAGAATATAGTATAAATATATTTACTTTAAATTTCCAAAAGCTCCGCTCAAGGAATGTGCGCTCGATAAAAATTTGCCAATATGCGCGGAATAATTTGGATTGCTCCAGCTGGAGCGTCCTAAATGTGCGGTACTGTGTTTCGGTGTAGCTAAAAAATAAGATATTCCATTAAAATAAACCAAAATAAAATCTTAAAAAAATTAATTATTTAACCTGTTCCTCCCATACAGCCACCTGCACCACGATTTAAAGAGTGTTGCGGTAGCCCACCTACTGTGCCACCAAGTGCAATTTCATTTTGTATCCCAACATATTGTATCTCCTCTACGGTCGCTTTACGTAATCGCGAAATAAATTGCTTTCCTATTCTATTGTCATATAATAGCACAAGATCTGAGCTCTCCGAAGTGTATATTATATTGTAGTCGGACTCAACAAGGTAACCAACATTTGTTGGCGTTTTACAGATTACGGGACAAATTTCTTGTAATGGATGTGCGAGCGAGAAGAGACGCGGCATTGAAATTGCTTGATTCTGTATAATTGTGCTGGAGGCTACCTTCTCTAAAAGAATGCCAAACGATGTGGACCACACATTCGACACAGGAAATTCGAGATTGCAAAGATAATCCTCCCCATTACTGCAGTATATGCGGAGCGCCTTTTGATCTGTATAATTAAATGTATAAATATAACTAACAATAATATGTACAAATTTATTGTTATGTGATATTTCCTACCGATTAGGCAAATTGCCCTGAAGTCTTCTTCCTCTTCCTCTTCCGAATATGACTTTCTGGCAGAACCCTTATTTTGGCTTTGTGCATCGCGCTTACCAATTATAAATGACTTACTGCAGAAGAAAGCAAATTTGATTGGCGTCTCACAGGTGAAGCATAAACGCGGCATAACGCCATTCTCGTCTAATAAGCCTGTTTAATTGAGTTGTTTAACACATGGTAATATTATTTGAACTAATTGTTACCAGCACCTTTTGTCCACACTGCTGTGTTCTTTTTTACATACAATTCCTCTTCAGAATTGACAAGATACTCGCACATATAATCGACGTCCGCATGTGCAGCACGCTGTTGCTGCCGCAAATATGCTTCATTGTCACCTTCATTTTCGACACATTGCCCATTTGTTGACTTATTGTTTTGCCCATACTTTTTTTGTTCGTTGTAATGATTGCCACGCACTCCGGCTATATTTTCATTCAAATCCTCGAAAATTTCACGCACACACCAAAATTCATTATGCTCATCCGACTCGGAAATATTCACATTTTGGATGCGTTGTAGCAGCACATGTTGCGTGGATAAATCATTGTGCGCTTTTACATCGGTGGGACCCGGATGCTCCTCAACCGCCTGTCGACCCCGAGGAATGAACTCCTGCATGCAAATAATGTTATACAATTATTTATTTATAAATTTTACTATATTTATAATCTCACCAAAGGTTCAGAGGCGGCAATCATAACTTCGCTAGTTTCATCCAGATTTGCGAAATTTCCCGTTTATAAGGGATTGAATAAAATTCAAACGGTTTTTGGTATTTCACAGAATGAATCCTGCTTAAGATAGCATTAGTCTCGACGTTGTACAGGTATTTAATGTTTTTTTTTTATTGTTTCCCCGGCAAGTAATAATTTTTAAAAAATTTTCAGCTTTCTCAGTTCTGTTCGATTTGTGTTTTCGCAATGAATGTTTGAGCATTAACCCGTATGTGAGTTATATATTGTGTTTTCTAATAAAAAAAAGGCATATATATTTACCGCAAAATATTTTTACATAATTTTTTAAGCGTATTTTTACTTGATTATGTTTAAGGCGATCATAAATAAAAAGTGAAATAAAATATCAACATTGTTCTTACATATTGTCTTCCAATTAAAGATAGAACGTTTTCGGATGTGTTAAAGTCAGTGTATTAAATCTCAATACAATTTGGAAATAACTATATTCGTAAGAGAAATGGTCACATGAATTATGAGCAAATAAAAGCATATAAATAATATTTTTATATTGTGTGATATTTATATTTATATAATATGTAAAATTACTAAACCTTTGGGTCCTTCGTGCTAATGAATAAATAGATTCGCGCAGGGTGCAATCTGATCTCTTTGTTTCATTTTCATTTTTCCCTTTTCTCTATACATTTCCGTCTTGTTTACGAAAATTTCTAAAGCATAATCACAAGACCAACAGCGCCATCTTAAGTAAATAAATCGTGTAAGAAAATTTGCGCCAATGTTACGAATCTAACTAAAAAGAAAATTCATACAAAAACACAGCAGAGAACGTCTAAAATAGAGAATTTTCATTTTTGCTTCCTACATACTTCTCAAATCACTTGATTGTAGAAAATTTTCAGCCCGTCTTCTATTGGAGTCAGTCAGAAATTTAAGTGGTAGGGCAATTAAATCCGTAACAGAAATCAGTGAAGTAGTCATCGGGCGAGATCCCACGCAAAGAGAAGTGCGCACATTAAAATTCGGACTATAAATGTACAGCAAAAAGAAAAAAATTTACGCTGCGACAAGTGAATCATTGAGTTCTGATTTGTTATCTAAGTGCAACCCAAAAGGAGCAAACAAACGCCTGGTGTGTAAAAATAAACTAAATTTTAATCGGAAGCGGAAGCAAATGGATATTTAAAACGTAATAATAATAAAAAAAAAAATACTTAGGATAATCAAACCAAGTATGTAAAGCTGGTTTATATGATACATTTTCAACACTGGATTCAAGATTATTTACCAGGAAGCTTAATATGATAAATACACAAATATGCATACACACAAATATACATAATTACTTTGAGGCACTGCGAGGCTGATACAAACGACAACTGCTGCCCGCGTCGACGCCCACAAATCGTTTTGTCAGATTGTGGCAATTTGTCAACTTGTTGCCCACTTCAGGTGCTTACGAAATTCTTACTTTTCTAAAATAAATCATTGACGAAAATTCACATTAGATACACTTTATTAAGTTAAAGGATTATTAAATCAAATATTTTCTGTAGAACGTAGTGACAATTGAAATATTGTTCCTGTACGTGCATACATATGTTGGTAGACGAACGTGTGACACAGCACCTGCTATAATCCACAATTGACAGCAGAGAGTAATAAAACAAGGCCGTTCATACAATGCGTGCAATCAACGTTATCAAATATTAAAAAGTAAAGAATTTCATATTAATAAATAACCCTACCACAAAGACCTAGTTGTCAGTCTTTGTGAGATAACACGCAACGCCGCCTCAAAATGACCCTTGATCGACCGTTGTTTCCCATCGATCCGCTGCCGACGTCCTCTACAACCGCAACATTAACATCGTCATCAACACTGTCTACATGGCACCTACTAAGCACCGGCAAACTAACAACACGAAATGCATTCCTTTTGGCTACGCGCGCATTACGTTTGCTACAACTGAATTGGAAGATAATCACTTCCGCAGCAGTACTGACGCTATTAGCCATCATTTGGTACTACCCGGCATTTTTCTTTTTCTTTATATTCTTCATCTATTCCACGTTTCTAGTGATAGCAGGTGAGTGTAATATTTTTACATGTATGCTTGTATGTAGATTTACTATCGACGCTTCTATGCAACGCCTCAGTTGTTTTATTTATGTTTAAGCTATCCATTTGCATGCTTATCAGTCAAACATTCCATTTAAGTTATACTTTTATGTAATTACGCTTGGGTTCGTATATAACTTTCATAATCAAATCAGAAATATTTAAATTGAATTGAAGTGATTGCTTGTTAATGGTATTGCTTTTTGCACCACATTCTTCAAACTGGAAAAGTACATAAGTTATTTAATTATTATTTTCTTAATACACAGCTGTGGCAGGCACGGTATATGTGCATTATATTTTTACGAGCACAGAGGCGCCGCCACCGAAACGGGAACCAACTAATATTCTCTACAATGCAACGAAGTAAGCTCCTATTATACAAAAGAGGCTTTAGCATTCTTTATCATTCATATTTATTCTGTAATATTTTTGATTTAATCTTTAAATTGCAGGAGTAACATTTTCGACCTTCCCAATCCCATTAAGAATGCATCGAATCTACCACTTATTTTTGGAAAAACTGTGGACTTGCAGCTGCAGCAGATTATTGAATATGTGCTACGCGACTTTTTAACCCATTGGCTGGGGTACGTTTTATGCTAATATTTGTGCATACCACAGACTTGTTTATGTTATCAGAGCGACGGCGTCTGTCATTGGAGTCAGCATTTATTAAAGCAATAATTACATGACTCAATCTTTAAATAAATTTCATTAAATATTGCACATTGCTTATCATATACCGTTATTACATATGACACTTGCTATGATTCAAGTAAATATATATTTTTAATTATACTTGAACCCTTTTAGTCATGTGGTAACTCAGCCGAAATTGATGAACGATATTGTGCGCGAAGACTTTTGGAATGCGATACAAAAGATACACAATCGTGGTCTGAAAATCGATGCAGCTAAGATTATAGCTGTGGATATGGTGAATCGTGTAACCGTGCATTTAGAGAAAATACGGATAGCGGAAGCAAGAGCGTAAGTTTTATCTTTCTAATGTCAAAATGAGCTGAGAAACCACTTTATTTCTACGATGACTAATGATTAAGCTAAATTAGATCTTTTGTTAATAAAAATAATTTGAAACTTATACACAACTTATATACGCGTATATACATAATAAATTAAATCTAATTTAATAAAATTACATGTTCGTTCTTATCAGCGCTGAAACCGGCAATCCACTTGTGTTCTCCACCAATTCTTATCTAGCGGATGATGATACGGAATTGAAATTTCTACGCAGGCTTAGTGAAATTATGATAATTCTTTTACTGCCACGCGGCTACTCACTACCACCGCTTAAAGTGCTACTTAGCGAGATACTTTCTTATAAAAGTTTGTATAAAATAATGTTAAAATCTTTCTAGCGTTTATTATTAATTGACATAATTTTTGCAGTATTTTTTCCATTGATCAAAATGCTCACATCACCGGATTACATCAATCAGAAAATTGTACAAAATATCGAGACACGCCTGGCAGCAGCTGCCATTAGTAAACGCAGTTATGAGTATGCAGCAAGCTTTGAAGACTTTTTAAAAATCATAAATAATGCAGGCAATTTGGAGGAGCTGTCGTTAATACGTAAAAGCATAGTCAATGATCTGATGCATGCGACTACAATACAAAATTTGCAACGTGCCAAAGGTGTGTGGCACACTGAGGAATATATCATTTGAATTTGTATACTACTCACATATATTATTTTATTTTTAGGACTTGATCCTGATACCGAAGATCACAGCCTGTCGAAATCGGAAATGAATGCTGCTGTGCGTTTGAAACGTTATGTACAGCAGCTGACATTTGCCAAAGCGCAGTGTGAAAAGAATTTGTCCAAGTACGGTTGGAACGGCAACTATACCAGTGATGTGGTAAAATAATGATTAGATGCTTTTTTTTTATCAGCTCACAACTGAACTACCATTATATTTTGACTGTTCTAGGATTTGTCACTCATTGAAGTTTTAAGCACAGCAGTTGGTCGCCGCTATATAACTATCTTTTTGGAACCACTAAAAGCCAGTGCACTTGTTGGTTTTTACTTGGCGGTCGAGGAATTGAAACATTCGCACAAATCTGCTTGGCATCAGTTGGGTACGGAAATTTTCTACACTTACATACGCGTGCCAAAACCAGAAATACAAATTGACAAGCATGAACGCAAGCTTATAGAAACCTTTCTGCTCGGTGACACAGGTCCCGATATATTATATGATATACAGAAGAATATCTTAAAAACCTTAGAAGAAAAGTATTACGCCTCATTTGTGCTGAGCGAACAATATCGGCAACTGCGAGAGGCTCTCAACGCAGATGATTTTAAAGATCCCACCTTATTGCTGCGTACAATCAACGGTAGCGATGCTACAGCGGACGAGTCAAACACTGCGTTGGAGGGTGCAGATGGTGCTAACGCAACATTGGATGTGGCAGCGCATACATCGTATGCGCGACGTAAGCTTGAACAATTACAGGAGCGCATAGATAAGAAGAGTCAAGCGCTGAATGCACTGAAGTGTTCCGTGAAGCCTGAGTCGAAAGTTTTGCTGATATTGGAGAGGGAAATGGATTGGTTGAAAAATGAAAAACGTCAGACGGAGGCACATCTGAAACGTACAGATGCGTGGACAGAGCATTTGGGCAAGTGGAAGGCGACGTTGCAAAGCGTTGAGGTACGCGGAGAATAAAATAACTCACAGTTTTTTTTGTTTTTTTTTTTTTTTTTTTTTTTCTTTTGTTTTTTTTTGTTTTTTTTTGTTTTTTTTTGTTTTTTTTTTTTTTTTGTTTTTTTTTGTTTTTTTTTTTGTTTTTTTTTTGTTTTTTTTTTTGTTTTTTTTTGTTTTTTTTTTGTTTTTTTTTTTTTTTTTTTTTTTTTTTTTGTTTTTTTTTTGTTTTTTTTTTGTTTTTTTTGTGTTTTTTTGTTTTTTTTTGGAATTTTTTTTTTTGGATTTTTTTTACTAAAATCTAATGTGTGTAACAACACGTCAATATTCGTCAATTACAGATTTCTGATGAAAAAGAGTCTTTACAATTCATGATACTCGTGCACGTTGATGAGGACATTAATATGCCACGCGGCGCCGAAAACAGCAGCGGGTCAAGTAAAGCTGGTGGTCTGCACGCCCGCCCAGGTGCTATATCAAGTGGTTGGGTCGTTATGCGTTCATTAAATCAAGTGCATGTGAGTAGCAACAAAGTCATCATTTCGATATTTATATATTATTTTCTTCATTAAATCAAAAACTATTCGCAGGAGTTGCAACGTAAACTACGGCATGTAAATTCAAATATCAAATCGCTCGATCTGCCAACGAATTTTAAGTTTTTCTTCCTGAAAAATGATCGCCACGCACTCGAAAAGGCTAAAGGACAAATACAGAAATTTTTGAATGTAAATAAAACTAGTATATTATTGTTGTTGTTGTTAAGTTAATAATTTGAAATTTTGTCTTTATTTTTGATAATCTAGTTTATACTGGAGGACGATCATTTAAATGGTAGCGAAGCTATTTATAGTTTCCTCAGTCCCAGCTCGGAACATCTCAAACAGACGCTGCCCTCACCCAAGAAGTCGAAATTCTCATTATCCACATTATTCAAAAGTGACGCTGCGAAAGCCGGTGAATTAAGCAAAGCGAATGATCTCTTCTGGGGCTTACATCGTGATGATGATGATATTTCAACTTATCTGGAAGGTGATCCCAGTGTGGACACAAAGCTTTTAGCTGATTTAGATAGCAAAGACTCCATAGCGGAACCTCTGTATGCTTTGTTAGGCGAAATATTCGATATGGGTGGCGTTTTCAAATGGTTGCGTAAGAGTTTGATATCGTTTGTGCAAATCTCCTATGGCAGAACAATAAATAGGTAAGGAAATAAATTTTGAATTGAAAAAATTTTATTCTTATAACATGAAATGAAAATAAATCTTGACAATACAGACAAATTCGCGAATCGGTGGCTTATTTGTTTGAGGAATCGATGTTGCACTATTACTTCTCCGCCATATTGAAATCATTTTGGCCCGGTGGCGTACTGGCCTCTTCATATCCGGTACGTTCTGATGATATAAAGGAAATGACACGCAATGCTGCAAAGGATTTGCTAATGGACCATATACCTGAAGTGCTGTGCAATCTAGTCGGCGCACAAACGGCTAAACATGGTGTGCTGAAAGTGTTTGAAGCGATGCAAAATCCCACATACAACAAGCAGCTATTTTATGTGAGTTCAAATGCATTTAAAGACAACATTTTTTTTTGTGTAACCTTTTGCAATCCAACCACTACAGGAATTGCTTGAAATATTGATGATTGAATTTTTCCCCGAAATACGTCAGCTAAAACTGCCTGGTGCAAAGTCTGCTGCACACCACAACACAACGGCGACAGCGGGCACAACGAACTACAGTCACGCCACTACCACTTTGATCACAGCAACAACAACAACGGCTGCTGCGGCGGCTGCGGCAGGCAGTGGTGGCAGTAATAATAACAATCAGCAACACACAACAAATCAACAACCATACGAAAAGCCGCAACCGTTGCAATTTCAACAACATCACTTTGCCAGTAATGGAAAATAGTTATTTAAAGCAAAAAACAAAAAAACCAAAAAAAGAAAACAAATTTAGCACCAAAGTAGTAAACAAAATTTTGTAACCGAAATATACAATATTACTTATAAGGGCATTATATATACATAATATATATGTGTGTATATACCAAGTGACCATGTACGGCTTTAAACTTTTAGGTGGTAATATTAAGAAAATGTGATTATTCAAAACGCTTTGCTCGTTTTTACTGCATCTACACTCATTTATGTTAAAACCGTTATTAAAACTCTTATATATACATATGTTTTTATAAATCAATGTTCTATAGTGATAATTATTCATTTCTGTGAAATATGACTATTTTCTATGCGATGATATTATTTTTATGATTTCTAACTGTAAATATGTCAATTTATTAGGATCTATGACCTATCTTGGGCATATTATTCCACTTTTTTATATTGCAAAACGTATGTTTGGACCCTTATTTATTTATCCGATAAAATAATATCCAGTATTAGTTTGGAATTTTCAGATTGCAATTATAATGAAATATTCATACAAGCAAAATAAAAACATTCCAAAGGTTATATGTGTAAGTAAAGGTAAAATTCAATAAATACAAAATACAATATTATCTGTAATTAGTTGTAATTGCATACAAGGCAAATAATCATTATAGTAAATTATAGCAAATCGATATTATATGAAATATGCGTTAGCGTAATAGTTAAATTTGTAAGTGATTTTGTTAAATGAAGGGGTATATGTGATTTTCAAAAATGACTTCTATACACAAATAAACACACAACTACAAATATTAGCTAAGAGAGTTTTCGAAATATATATTTATATGTATGTATGACAGTTTCCGAATGTAGCCACCAATTCAAATAATATTAAAGAAAACAACATTAACAAGGAAATAGAAAAAATTGAAACATAACAGAAGGAAAATCAACGTAAAAGTTGTCGAGAGAGAACACAAAATATTCTATGTAACCATACACAAAAACAAATACATAATATATAAATATACAATATACATAAGTATACATGTACACAAAACAATAATTGAAGTATATACATATGTGTTTTTCTGTTTCAAAGTCAATAATGTATGTATGTATCTGCATGTTCAAAAGACAAATGTTATACAAAATTCAATATAAAACCTACAGCATACGTCACCCATTATGTACGATTGTATATACACAAAAAAGGAATAAAAACGAACCAATACATTTATGTAAAATTTTACGAAAAGTTTATTGTTTCATTTTTCTCTCAGCACTAGAAATCATGCAATGTACAAAGGTAGTTAAAAAAATTATGTATGTATGTATGTGTTTATATACACCAGGAATTAGAGCGTTACTTAATAATAACAGATAATATATATGTTTAGTTTTTTGGTATTTTCACAAAAAAAGAGTAACAAAATGGCATACAAATACGGCCTTACTCTACAAATATTTTTGATCACTATGGATTTCCTACGCACACCTTCGCGCTCTCTCATTTATCTGAGTCTACGCCTACGTCGAGGAAATCATCGATCAGACGCCTAGCGTTATGTGGCAGCAAACGTCCGAATTTCTCCAAATACAATAGCTCACGTGGAATACTGGCATGCTCCGTACTGGTGCGTTGTGCCCGAATGATGCTCGCTGCAGCGTGTGTGGGCTTAACCAGCTTGAATAGGTTCGGGAAGCGGATGCGTGGACGTTTGCATAGGCCGGTATCGACCATGTATGGATAAATGGTGGTACATTTGATCTGAAAATGCACGGAGAAACAATGTAAATTTATAAAACATATAGTAAGAGTAAACAAAATCTGAACAAGAATGCAATGGATTCAATCAATACTCACATTATTCTGTGGATTCTTGTGTCGCAATTCTTCGCTCAACGCCTGAAAGTAGACAAAATTAGAAACTTAGCTGAAAAGCTGTTCTCTCTTTAATGCCAACAAGAGGCCAAGAGGCCAATCATAGATTGTCTGCTACTACTCACCTCCATCAGACCGCGCACAGCGAATTTTGTACCGCAATATGGCACCAAATTGGGCAATCCGAAGAGACCAGCACACGATGACAAAGCGACAAAGTGTCCTTCATTGCGTGTTAGCATATCGGGAAGGAAGGCTTGTATGATCTATAAGCAAAAATTTTTATTTAAAACAAGTATGGAAGAGCTAAGTTCGGGTGTAACCCGGGCTCACAGGCGGGCAACTATTTCCAGGTGTACACAAAACTCCAATATTATACGTTCACATAATTTTGCTTAGATATCTTAAATATTGACCGGTATATATGGTATAAAGTCAAGCGGAAGTATACAAATCTTTATATATTTAGGTGTATGGAGGATAGGGGAAGTATTTTCGATACAAGAGCAAATTATTATCAGAAAAATACTCTCTCAGATTTCAATAATATATCGAATAGATTGACGGATATTTTCTGTAAATTGTCAACCATAGACGCTGAGATCCACATATTTGGTGTCTGAGTCTCGAAAATGCATACTCCGATTTCGGCAATTTCTTTGATGGCATACCTTGAAAGCACTATTTGTGCAAAGTTTTGTTCTGATGTCTTCTTTGACGCTTTATTTACACATAGCAAAATGAAAGAATCAGTTGGAATTTAAAATTGTGATATATGGGAAGGTGTGAAACCGTGGGTGTATCCCGATTTCGACTATTTTCACTCTTTAACATATGAATGTCAGGGTAATGTTATGCAATTTGATTGAAATTGATTTAGTAGTTCCTGAGATATGAAATTACTTTTAGAAGTGGGCGGCACCATGCTCTTCATTTACTCTTCCCTTTCATTAATTTAGTATAGCTTTAGTCTTTTGTGAGATATGTACATTACTTATTAAGGGCTGAAGCCATACCCACTTTTAAAATTTTTTTTTAATCATAACTGCTCCTTCCTACTACGATTCCCTGTACCAAATTATATTTTTGTCTTTTAATTGGGAGCTTAGTTATAGCATTTTATAATTTTTCGCATAAAGGCATTTAGTGGGGGTGGCAGTTATCGGATTTCGCCCATCTGCAATACCAAATTCCTCAGAGCTCCAAGGAACATGAGTACCAAGTTTCATCAAGATTTACTAAATTTTTACTCAAGTGCGGAAAGACAGTCATTGGGAATTCAACTCGTCTCGTTATCCTGATCATTTTGATTTATATTATACATCGATTAGTTTTAATTCAATAGAAAGAATGTTGGAGGAATTATAGATTTCATATCTGGTTAAATTCTTACTTATCCAATGGGTCTTGAGGTAGACTCACCAGCAATTTAAGTTTTAAGAAAAATATTTACTATTTGTAATTGTTCTTTCAAGGACAAAGTCAAACCTCTAAAACTATTCTTATCCATCTATTGATCTATTCCATCAGTCGTTTTGAGAACCCCGAGTTTTGACTGTTTACCAAATACCTTTCCGATTTCTGGAACCTGTTTACTCACCCAGAAGTGCGCCAACACATTAATCTCATACATATTTCTAATCTCAGTCTCAGTGTGTTCAATTAATGGATGGCAGGGCATAATACCAGCATTATTTACAACAATGTTGATAAAGCCATGCTCCTTCTTGACCGTCTCAGCCAAGGCATTGATTTCGTCACGTTTCGTAACATTGCACCTTTATGAGGGAAGACATATGTGTGTAAGTAAGTGCAATTTATATATAAACAATACTATACTCACGTATAAGCGTACGCCTCCGCACCATAAGCCTTAATTTCCTTGACTGTCTGCTGATTGGCATCCTCATTCACATCCCAACAGATGAGCTTAGCACCAAGTGCGCTGTACTGCAAGGCGAGCTCCTTGCCAATGCCATGTCCAGTGCCGGTGATCAATACAGTTTGACCTGCGACATTGATTTCCTGTGGCACAAATGTTTTAACTATCGACTCGATTACCGCAATCCAGAATTTAAATATCAACAGTGATATGTCTAGTACCAAGCTGACTATATTGTAAATATCTACGTTGTTCTTGTTATTACTGTTATTGCTGTTAGTGCTGCCTGAGTTATTGGCGCTGGAAGGAGCAGAGATATGTTGGAAAAGGCAATTAATTTTCAGAAAACGTTTGATTCGCATCAAGCTGACTTTAATCAGCAATTATTTAGACGTATTTAAAAGCTAATGTTCATATAATAATTTACATAATAGTGTAATGACCGGGTTGTAAAGCAGTTGCGTTTCGAAGCTATATTTTTTTCTCTCCTATTGTTGTATGGTATAAACTCTTTAGCCCTTTCTGCGGACTTTAATTGGTATATTATATAACTCTTAAGTTCCCCCTGCGGGTCGGGGGATAAGAACAACCCGCGGTAAGACATGCCTGTTGTAAAAGGCGACTAAAATCCATTAAATGCATTTGAAATAGACTTTGCTCTAAAATAGGGTTAGCCATGTCGGAAATAGTGCTATATTACTTAGCTTGAACTGAGTTTATAACATTTTAAATGTATTACGCACACAATTAAAGAGGCATTTGAGTTCAAGCTACAAATGCCAAGAGTCTGAGTTGAATGGGTAGTTTAACTGGCTACTAGGTCGGACCGGACACTTTAACCTGGTACCACGGGGAGCAGGAGCCTATTGGAGTTGGAAGGCGGTCCAACCTGCTCATTGCGGTAGGCGCTTCGGGGAGTATCGTGGTGGCTGTGTTTTAATACCTGAATGCGGGTAGAGTTGTTGGGTGATGCAGCTCAGTGTTGAGTTGCATTACAACCGGGTATCGGACCCAAAGTACGGCAGATGTTTTAGGTAGGCCTCGAGCCCTACCAAGGTGATTATTGTGTCCATTTCCACAATGCCGATCGGTACCGTTGGTTTTAGCAAAAAGCTTTCACTGACGGGGCGCTGATCAACGCATTGTATTGATCAGTTGTGTTTTTGAACATCGTGGAGTTAGGCTGCACATACGGCAGGTACCCACGTAAAGCACATCGTTCAATAACTCTTAAGTAGTATATGATTGACTGCTTTCTGCCTACATCGCCAAAGTAGTGTTTGAGTGTGTTTTTAGTGTAATTATTGCTTCGGAATCAAGGAACATGTTGGGAACTACATTGAGGAGTGTCTACTTTAACGATAAAGCAATTATTTGACATCGTTCATCGACGAGACAAGTCCTTCATTGGAAATTTAGTCTGAAATTCGTCATGTTACCGTTAGAGCTACCAGATTTGCCTTTCTGTGACCTTCTCCCGGTCTCAGAACTCAGAACAAATAAGACTGTGCGTCTCAAATCCAAGATTCTCTCATAAATATAATAAATAATTCTTCAGAACAGAAAAAACTTAAACATAACATATCGTAAACAGGAAAAAGTAGTTCGCACAGAAAACCATGTTTACATTGCCTGATAAAATTCACATCTTAAAATCCCTTAACTAATCCTAGGACGCATATTTCACATCTAGGTTGATTTTCAAATAAGCTTGGCCCGTCGAAGTTGACAGTCTTTAAAAATTTACTATTTGAGATTGTTACTCATTTTAAGGGAGTTAGGGCATTTGGTTTTTCAATACAACCCTGGCAACCCTTTTAAAAATTATAAAAGTCCGTTTTAATTTGGTATACAATATAATATATAAAGCAAATTTACTGCATCTTTTCTAACAAAATAGACGTAATTAAGCTAAAATATATTTTAGTATGAATACTGTTAAAAAATGTGACATTAATGGTTAATCGCAAACCATTAAAAACTATAAAAATAGTGCATTTTTTTACAAAAATATAAACTGTGACTATGCAAAATAATAACATTTCTCATTAAATTTTGTTACTAATGTCTGGAATAAAATATTATATGCCTTTTAATCGCCCACTACGTTGTTTGCCTTTTATACGAATTGGACTTAGGGTATAGCAACTGAGAGTTCGTTGGACCGTTTTTCGCCCGGAGAATTTGAGAGAGAAAATAGGAAGTGCCAGGGTTTTGGCATATGCATAACTGGGAGAAGAATATTTGAATAATATAGAAAAGATATTTGCATAAAAAAATTAATATATACACCTACACATATATTTTTAAAAATATACAAACAATTACAAAAACACAAACCTATTGTCATTATCTCGAAACGATCATTAAAGGTTATTTAAGCAAGTTTATACCTCAGACATCCAGTTGTTAGATTAGTAACCGTACAAAGAATTAATTAAAAACATCTTGTAATTAAAAAGCAGTAATAATTGTTTATAAAAATATATATTATATTTTTTTTAAATTTCCCACTTGAAATCACTGCAAAAATCACTCTTGTCTTTGCTCAATTGCAAAAAAAAAAGAGTTTTACAAGCAACAACATTTAATTTTAAATACTGATATTATTTACACGTGTATATAGTTCTAGATTATGGCATTAAAATGACATTAAGTACAATATATTAGCGGTAAATATTTGTGTGACTCCCCGTGTGTTTAAACGTGTTTTTCACAAAATTATGGCTTGTCATTTAAAAGTTAACAGCTTTGTTCCTACTGTTGTAGTAAAATTGACCAGCAATTTTTGCATTTCAGATTTGTATTCCGTCATACACGTAATCATTTACTGTTAACCTTTAGTATATCGCTATTAAATCGCGCCAATTAACTTGTATTATTCTAAATTGCCGCGCAAGCGCATTAGGCAGCTTTGTGGTGCGGTTCATTGAGCACGCGACCAGCTCATTTAAAGCAACAACACAATATCATAAATAAATTTAGCTTGTTGTTCATCATTTCATTTCATTTGTAGTTTATGTGGTGTGGTTACTTAACACTAAATTTAGACAATTCTTTTATTTTATAGAATTTCATTCAATGATAAATCTTACTGTATCAGTATGAAAACATGACAGAAGAATTAAAAAAAAAAATGGATTTAAAGAATTACCGATGAATCATGGCTTCACGGCTTTGAAAAACAGAAACATTGGAAACCATTCAGGCTTTAAAGCTGCCGGTTTTGTGGTCGAGTTACCGAACCAATTGCGTTGGTTAGACGAAAAGATGTATATATTCTTCCTTCTCACACAAACAATTTACCCACATTCTATTGAACAAATCTATTCGCTACACTATTTATATGTTAAGGTCTTTAGAGTTTAGTTTAGTTAAACTAAATCGCTAATGATGACGGCCTTTATTTGTGGCAATGAAGCTTGCACGATACCGAGCCAAGTTCAGAAGCCGAAATAGTGGAGGACGTAAGGACTATTTTTGTTGTTTTCATATATGTTGTTGAGTTGGAGACGGTTGAATGATGAACTGTGCTTAAAAAAGATTACATGGGAAGTCCTTGCTCGAAACAAAACCAAACTGAAAACTTTCTTGAAATTCTCTAATGTTTTGCAGTGTTCACTCACTTTTACCTGGTGCAGTGTTGTTTTCGTCCTCACAACACCTGAAGCTTCTTACCTAAAGGTCTTTACACTAGCACGATGCAAATAGGTATTAGTTTGCTCAAAAAATTATTAAGTAAATACCTCTAGGGATAGGTCTAATGTAACAGCGATTTCGATTAGAAAAATATTACAATTGAGAGTCCGACACCCACTAAAAACACCTTAATTGTTCTGTGCTGGATCCTTGATAGATCGAAACCGTAAAATATTTTTAGGATTAAGAGAAGGTACTCTATTGGCTCACTTTTCGCTGACATCAACCAAGTCTCAGGGATCATAATTCAAAGTCCACTGTAAAGGCAATCAGGAAGAAAGCATCACAAGATAACTATTAGGACCATTTCAGATCGACACCAGCTATCAAGTAGTGATGCTACTCCAAGAGTTCGGAATGAATCAAATATCTAGGTATTCATGAGAGAAACGAAAATGACAAATGTTAATAAGGTCTGATGGAATAGTTATGCTTTCGGTTTGTTCGTTGGCCTATAAATCAAACAAATGAATTTTGCATGAACATTTATAATGTATATAAATATATTCTAAAGGCAGATATTAAACTATTAACAATAATTTCAACTGATAAACATGTGTATGTGGCTATACTTGTGAGTGTATGTGGATATAAGCAGGCTAGTTTGCGCTTGCGCACAGCATATATGTATACATACAGATCTGGACATGCGATTATGTGTTGCATAAAGTTGTTGTTAACACTGCCCTGGTCCATCAAGCAACAGCAATTCGTTTCCAATTATTAGCTACAAAATAAAAGCGATAAAACTAATAATGGGTAATTGGAAACTCTATGCTAAAAAAGGAAGGGGTCTCCAATGTCAATGCTAGAGATTAATGGTTTATTCGATAACTGTTATTTCGCGTTCAAATTACATTGAACTTGAACTACAGTTATATGCACATACATATGTAAGCAATTGCAGCTTTTGGACCCGGCAAGTGAAGGCTATGCGTGGATCTAATTACAAGTTATCGATTTATAATTAATTGGAAGTAAAAATATTGCACACATACATATCGATACATTTAATTGCACTTCAATAAATATTTAAAAACTTTTGGATCTAATAAAAGCATTTGGTAAAAGTTGATTAAATTTGCTATGTAATAGGTGCTCAGTGCCCTTCAAAATCCCATCCAGCATACTTCATTGAGTATTAAAATAATAAATGTTACCAAACGAACTAACAGACGAATTACATTTTCCTAGCAATGTATTACATGTTCTATTCTGTCTCCAAATAGCTGATTTGTACACGCTCTGACTGATAAAAGCCTGAACAGCTCTTTCAGTACCTCTCCAATTCATTCGTTGCCCTTACGATTTGTGAACGCAGAAATTGAGTTCATTTGAAATAGTTTATACGAAAACAATTTTTGCTGATAAGATAATTGTATTAGCAGTGATAGCAGTGATACAAAACAATAACACACTTGTAATAATCTAAGTAATGCAATAAAAAATTTTAAGTCAAAAACAAATTTGATTAAATTTGTAAGCGAAGTAGCATGTACATATGTTTTACTACTATTTATATGTATATTTTATACATATTTACTCTTTTATATTAAGCTTTCACTGCTTGATCTTATCGTTTGTATTAGAGTTTTTAAGAATTTGATCAAAGGTACTTAACTAAATGCGATTTATGATTAAGTGGAGTAGATAAGTTTTAGTCAATATGTTGATTCCATAAACCTTTGAACTTAATAAATAACAGCAATAAATGTTAAGTGGTTTTTACATAATTTTAATCTGTTTGATAATCTAAAATTACAGTTAATTGACGACTGATTGTAAGTAATCAATGTAATGAATAGTTAAGACTTCATAGCTATTTAAGAAACGAAGGACGAAGCTTCTTTCGTAAATTTCTGTAATAAACTTTGTTATGCCAAAGAGCAACTTTATGGATACTTTAAACTTAGAGGATTATCATATATGAGTTTGAAGCTGTTACTTTTATGTGGGGGTTTTCTTTTGTAGAAGACGAAATGAATTCGAAACCTTAGCAAACTTAAAATTTTTATAACACAAATGTCTCAGTAAAATTTTTCATAGTTTTTAATATACTTTGCTTTCTTTCGATAAGAACTGAGGTTTCCTTACTTATAAAACATGGAAAAATTTTTTTTGCTTATACTTACTTGTAGAAAAATAAATTTTCATTTTCATTTTACTCATTCAGATATATGAAATTTACTTATGTATACAAATTTGGTGGCACAATCAAATATTTAATGATGCATTCCATCCCTTTTCCATTAAAAGTAATTATATGTATTAATTTTTATGATGAAATTTTCCGGAATGAAATATTCCGGTTCGATTCTGTCAGTACGTGCAAATTAAAAAAAGAAAATATATTCATAAATTAAAGCTTTACAGTTTGTTACCATACATTAAGTTAAATTTTGAATTAACTATTTTTTTCTTTAATTTTTATAATTACATGGTAACTCTACAAAATAATTTTCTGTAATAATAAAATCTGTAATAATGTAAAATGTATAAATCTGTAATCTGTAAATTTAAAATTAACATGCATTTTTAATATTTTTAAAAATTTATGGAAATAAGAAGTTTAAATGATACTCAGTATGTTAAATGGGGTGGTAATTCGGTGCCGATTTGTGCTGTAACTCCAGTTTTTTGAAGGTAATTAAAGTTTTCTAGACAATTTTTTTTACTGCTTATTTACAAAAAAAAGGATTTAAATTCAGTGGGCAACTCTAAAAAATAATATTTTTGTAATGAAGCTTACTCAATACACAATCTATTATTTTTTTGATTTTGGTTTTCTACTTATTTTATTCATACATATTTTTTATGTATGTACATATGTATATGTACTAAGTTTGTATATGTATGCATGTATGTATATTTATAATTTTTTAACATTTATAGTAGCTGACAAAACCATTAAATTTTCGCATATTGTAAAAATATTGAATTTTGCTCTGACCGCTGTGATTAGCGGATTAGAAAAATACAGTTAATAACAGCACATCGAAACATCTTTACATTTTCTCACATACATATTTTATATACAAATATTTATATATGGAAACGCATGTTCTAATTTTACGCACTCCGCTGTACACCCACACGTATTTCGGTATTTTGAAATAACAATTTTTAATTCTCAGAACTGGCCACAATTTACACCTGTTTCGGTTCTCAAGTTCTTTGTTCTTACATAAAATAAATTCACACATGTTGCGCTTTCCTTCGGAGCAGCGGTCGCACCGGTGTTAATAATACTCATACGCCCTGGATGCTTTACCACACACACACACACGCACTCACTCACCTCACAGAATTCGTTGGTTGCACCATTTTAAAGTAAAAACTGTATGCCCAAATTATATTTGTATGCGTTAAAGAAATATTTCGAACGTCAAGGATAATGTGATACCGCGTGTCCTTTTGATTGGTTTTCTAGACTTTCCCTAGCGCAGAGCAACAATAAACCGTAAACGGCCGATTCGGAATTCCAACTGAAAATCTAGAAATGCGCGCACCGCTCACACACACCAAACTAACACACCACAAACTCAACACATTTACCTATATATATGCATGCAGTTCAGTTGTGCACAGGCAGCGGCCGTTGGCAGCGCTGTAGGCGTACGCTGTCGCAGCGGCATCGTTCTACAATCATCAAAACTCACTGTAAGCAGCGTGTAGTTAGAATATATAATTGCTGGCCGGAGCGCGAGCACATTGAGGCTATAAACATTTATGTATGTGTACATATGTGCGCGTGTGTGTGTGTGTGTGTGTGCATGTGTGTAGACGAGGCAGTGCTGTCGGCGTAATGCGCGCGCTGTTTGAGAAACAAAGCAACAAATATTTACAATTTAAATGTTTTATGTGCGCACATACATATATGCACATATACATGTATATATATACTATATCTGCCTGCGCGCTATTTAGCGCTCATTGCCGATGGTTTACTTTTAGCTTTCCGTTTCGCGGTGTTTTCTAATCGGAACGCACAAGTTTATTAATTGCTGATAAAGCCGGCAACAAAGCGTTAGGGATACAACAGATGCGTGTGTGTATACATATATGTATATGTATAACGGTTTATTATTTTTATTTTGTTACACAGTTGAACAAATATATGAGATTATATGTTGAAATGTACGCGCCTGTTGGTAAAAGAAGCGCCTATCGCATTGATTCACGATCGAAAAGACACGTAGCCGCGGAGATAAGAATTTCAATATGTATATTTGTAGAGTAAAACTACAATAGTAATAGACATATATATGTATGTCTCTCATATACATTTCTGATATATTGTTTTACGTATATATATATGTATATATATATATTATGAAATTACTAAACCGATCAACATTTGTTTTGATATTTGATTCCTTATTGACTCATTTATATATTTTTAATTGTGTTTCGAACGATCACGCTACCGTAATGGCTTTTTGAGGTTTCTCACTTATCTTGAAATAGTGCCAAAGATCGCCGATTCTATGTGACCACAACGAAACATATGGACTTTTGCGCTAGCTAGAACATTAGCCTCAATTCTAGAAGTAAAAAAGAGTCTTTTACTTATTAATAATATTACCTAAATCAAAAGTGTTGGAATAAGTAAAAAATACATTGAAAACTGTATAGTACAATCTGCTTTAGTCTCTTGTGCGAATTAAGAAACGTTTAAAGATTTAAAAAGAGGAAATGACTTGAACTTTTTAAAGTGCGATATCAATGTAATCGCGTGAATCTACTACTAAGATTAGCGGCTACTGTCGCTCATCAGAGATAGCTTATGATGCCAAATCATTTAGAATATAGGTAGTCCGTGAGTTCGAATACTAAAAATGTGCGGAGAGAAGAAACAAAAATTGCAGAATTGCGGTAGGCCCTTGAGTCGAAAACGTGCTATGAAATGATTAAGGGTCATAAGCTGGAAAAAAACGCTCATCTTTTAAAGGAATGTTCAGTAACCGTTACGTAGGGATAGGGCGTAGAGCTATAGCATTGAGTAAATACACAATCTTAGCATCGGAAATGGACCTGGAACCTAGCCTATTATTGTAAAACTAGGCGAACAACTATGAAATGTGGAAACTATGTGGTAAATACAATTACTGTAATCAGAAAAATTTAATACTCGCAAAATAAAATCCAACACAAGCCGGACTTTCTTGGTTGTAATACTGATGGTCTCAGCAGACTTTCACTAAAAAAAAATTCAAAATCAGAAAAACTATGCAAAACTGATAAAAAGCTGAGTTAAATGCAACACTCTTTGCCACTTTTCAAGAGTGCCAATATTTCTGATAAGCACTTTATACTAGGCGTGCTTAAATTAAACTTCTTGTTAGTAATAAGTTTAAGTGCTGTAGAAAATGTAGAGAAAATATATTAAAAATATTTAATGTGGTATCAGCTAATGGTAGCGGTTAACTTGGTGAAGAGGTAGGTGAGAGACACTGCTTCGAAGAGACTAAGTGCAGAAAGACCTTACCTCACCAAATGTTTCGAATTGGTGTCAATTTCGTAAGAAGAACAACGAAAATTTGGAAAAATCTTATTTGCATTACGATTAAATATGTTTGTATACGCTGTTACATTTCTTTTCAAATACATACTTAGTAATGCGTTTGTAAATAGACTTACAAGAACAAATATATTGATTATGAATTTTTCATTTATATGCATATAATACACCAATGGAGACTCTTATAAATAGAATGAAACTGTCTAGCCTTCAGTAATTCGTGAACGACGGGGAGCCATTTTACACAAATGTTTTTAAATAGATATATATGTATGCTTTTTTTCAGTAATAGAAATTTTCGAAAAATTTTCTAAATTCGAACATAGTAAAATTACTAACACATAAAAATTAGTCAAACATAATTATTTTATATCCAATCAGATCTCATTATAATTTTAAAGAAAAATTTTATTTTTTTGGTAGAATTCGATTTTGTTATGAACATAGTTGTAATCAAGGGCGGCGATACACCAATTATAGCAATCCTCCAAATTGATCCGATACCATTTTGGTAGTATATTTTTCTCTCCAGCTACCATTGTCTGATAACGATGAAAAGTCGTTAGGGGCCTGATCCGGAGAATATGCGTATTTATAATATAATAATATAAAGATTTTTTATAATTTTTAGAATATAATAATTTTGAGCACTAGAGTTGAAAGAGTCTATAGCGGAACACTCCGCTTTTATACAAGAATATTATTGTCAAGTATTCCATAAACAAAGGCTGACTTTTCAAATAATATGCTTTATAGGCTCCGAATATTCCACAAACATATTGTTAGTCACGCACTAATGCACTCTAGTAACCGCCTGTGTTGGTTATATAATATATTTGCTATGTATGTACGCTGTGTATGTACGTAGGGAATATTAGTTGCAGAATTGAATGGCGAACACCGAAAACACTTTTTAATAATAGTAAATGGGCTGCATCACTATTAAATAGCAAGCATTATAAATAGTTCGCCGCACACACCGCATACACCACACACATCACATCTATGGACTTACACGATCAGTCATATATATGTATATAAGATGTATGACAACTGATACGGTGTTTTTGTTGTGTCACATTCACGCCTTATTTTGCTTGCAAATTGAATCTGGTTTGATGCAGCGGCATATAATTTGGTTTTCTTCTTTGTTTTTGCTTTTGAAATTTTCACATATTGTTGTTGTACAATACAAAAAAAAAGAAAAAAACAATTGGCCAGTAATCCAAGCGTGCAAAGTCCCTGTTGTTGCTCATTCTAGGAACACATACACATATGTGCATATGAAATTAATTCCGAAACAAATTGATGTGACGCTTTTTTTGATTGGTTTGATGATGATGATAAGGAAGAGCTAGAACAACAACACTAACAACAACAACAACAACATAGTGAAACTAACACATGAAATTTACTTTCACAGTCGACGATGACACCTTAAGCTATGCTTAGAAGCGGCTGAAGTAAATTCAAGTGCACAAATTTTTAGCTGCATAAGATCATATATGTGTGTTTGAGTGTGTATTTATGTGTGTGTGTGTGTGTGTAGGTATGTAAAATAATAGTTTAAGGTATGATAAGTTGTTGTGCTGTGTGATACTTTCAAACCGATGAACGACAGTACTTGCAACATTTGATATACAAAGATATATATTATAAACAAAACAATATATATATATATATATATATGTATATATATGTGTGTATTTGCATGTGCACATGCCCATTGGTGCCGTGTAATTGCGAAATGGCAATAATTTTAATTTCAATTTACATTTACATTTACAATTTAATAAAGTCATAAAAAAGAGATAGAAACAAATAATTCATGCTTGCCGCTTTGTTGTGCCAGTATTGTTACATATGTTATATATATATGTAAACATATGTCTGTATATATGTCGGCTTGGCATGTATGCACCGTACACCCTGACGTGTTGATCTGCGAACTGTTGATCTCTGTTGAGTGCGCCACTTTGTTCACATGTAGCAATCACTAGTTGAATATTTATATTGTTGTTGTTGTTGCGGTTGTGGTTGTTGTTTGTTGTTTGTTGTTTGTTGGCCGCGCTTAAACACACGCTCATTACCTTGCATGACGCATGCAACAATGCCGCCTTTCGTCGAGGTTGAATGAGTATGAGTATGAGTATGCGCTGTGCGCTGTGCGCTTCAATGCATAACTGTTGATGACCCAGATGAACCTTTTGGCTACTGGCTACCTTTCTGGCATTTGGTTGTTAGGCTGTTTGGCTATTTAAAGTAGGTGTAAAGGTGTTTGGCATTTTTTCCTCAACAAAAGGAATAAAGGCTTTTTTTTTCTGAGATATGACTTTCTGAGTAATTCTACACTTTGAAGTACACAAATTTAAATAGCTCAATTGTTGGTGATGAGCAAGCGAAGAATTTCTTCGATATTTCTAAAAATCTGAATTTTACGTAGTAAAGTAAACATAAGCGTTTTACCAATCCCACAAATTCTTCTCTCAAATCTGTATATACTTGCGTATATAAATATTTTATTCACAATCTGGCGATAACTTCACTGGTCTTATATTTTTCTTTGTTTTAGGTTAGGTTTCTTTCAGCACACCTAATCTAAAACTGAAAAAAAAAATTCAGATCCGTTATGTTGTCATGAAGTCAAGTGACAACTAGGTTGCATGCCTCTAAGTACTTCTTAAGAGAACTTTTTTTTACTCGGCTACATTTCGGCCATAAATGATGTGGTGTCCCGATTTCTAATTCAATCTATTGTTTAATAATTGATTGTTGGGGTTTTGCGTAGAAGTTCCTTGCATCATATTAATAATAATGTGACGAGCTCTGTAGTCGAGTGAGTTCATGGTTCACTCTGCAACTGTAATTCAAGTTCAAGGTTTACTCTGCCAAACGTCAAGTAAATTGCTGGAATAACTGTGGACTTCTCTACTCTGTCCATTTTTATAAGCTTGTCCCACTTATCAAAGTCTTCAATCGTTTAATTTCATCTTTTGCTTCAAAGAGACCTATGCTGCCTGTTTTTCTTACCTGTTTTTTGAATGCTGTCTAATAGAAAAATAGCGAATTTGTGCATCTATTTTATATAACGAACCAACCAAATAAGGAAACTTTGTTGTTTCTTTATAATAAGATAAAGTTAAAGAATCTTTCATAAAGTTGCATAAATAATTGCAATATAAGACCGCTTAAATCACCAGAGTAACATATTAATCTACATTGCATACAGTTGTAAACCTCTCTATTAAGCACTTACGAGAAACTAAATCGCTTCCATGGAGCTTATACAATGGTTTCTGGTGACCTCGCTTATTTATTTCTTCAAACCATGTTTCTTCTTCTATGAAACTAGGTCGTCTTGCAACATGAAACAAATCTTTGCTTTTTACAAAGTGCAACTTCATTAGTTCCAAGCTAAGGAAATCTATTTCATGTCTAGTTTTACATGAGTTCTTAAATACTTTAATATATTTGATTAATAAAACGAGAAATTTATATTTGTAATGTTGAAAAGAATGAAACAGTGGCCGTTTCAGATGGTAAGCACTGTCCAAAAGCTTGCAACAGCAAGGGTTCCATCTCAATTGTGCCCATAAAGTCCTCTATTGAAACCTTGAAATGAGAAAACAATTACATTTTTTTACAATATCTCCAAAAAAAACAAATACGTTTTCGAATAAAAAATGTATCTCACCTTGCCATCTTTGTCTAAATCGAATTTTTTCAACACAATCTCCACCAAATCCTTAACGCCCTCATCGGGATCCTCATCTTGCGGTTGTTTGATAAGACAATTGCGTAACAATGTGAACATCTCATCCTTGGTTATGAACCCATCGCCATTCAAGTCGTAGACGCGAAAGCAAAAGTTTGCGCGTTCAGCCAGTGTGCCACGTAGGAATGTGGACAAGCCGGTCAACCAACCCTCCAAACGCAATGGCAGACCCTCGTGCGCGCGATCCCAACAACAAAATATGCGTTCCATGAGAATTTCCTCGGTTACAATATCGAAAGTGCTATGCAGCAGCTCGCGGAAGACAATGCGATCAATGCCCTGTCAAAGTTTGAAACGGTGTTATATTATTATATAGAATAAAAAAGGGGTTTCGCTAAGCAGAAAAATCCAATGGACAATGTAATTTGAAATAAATAATACAATAATAAATTTGCTTAAAGCATATTTATTAAAATTATTGAATTTGAAATTTAGTTTAGTTTATTTTTAACCGTTTTGTGCATATTTTTACCTCCACCGCTGCATGCGGTTTAACTATTGCCGCACTCGAGCTGCCGGTAGTTAATGTTTTTGCTGCATATTGGCAATTTGATATAAGTTTGCGATAAATGCGACACAAAGCATCGATTTCATCTCTGAAAAGAAGTAAATACATTTATTATTTATTGTTATTTACTGTTATTTACTGTTGTTTATTTTACTGTTTATTTAACACTTTCCGTTGTTTTAAGTAATTTAATTAAATAATCAAATTAGCCTCAGTCCGAACTATCGAAAATTAATCTTGGGTTAAATGCTCATAAATAAGTTACTCATACGCCATGTAATAAGTCAAGCGCAAACAAAACTTCAAAGTAGTAAGCAATAGCTAGATATATAATCGCTACCACACTGAATTAAAGGCAACTATGTAAGTTTAGGTGTGTCCAAAAAGTGTGTAAAGAAAATTTTATTTCGTCATTAATTATTTTATAACTACACTGCCTTTTTTTTAGCGGGCACTGTACACATTTGTATGATTTCCCGTCAAAAAATATATACAATTAAAGTACTAAAATTGGTTAATACCTTTAACAAATTGCCAAAGTAAAAAAAAAGTGTGAGGAATTACCGTTGTAAGAAATTTTATTTAAACATTCATTCCCTCACTAAAGATTTTTTAAAATAATTTATTCCAACGCCATCTATTGGATTGAGTTTTGAAACTAATATGAAACACTAATAATATTACGCCAGCCTTTTAGGGGCACTTTAAAGTAACAATGAAGCAAAGAAATGTGATAAAATATATCAAAGTATACAAAGTAATATTTATTAGCCACTGCGACTTAGCTAGCTATTCAACAGAGCATATTTCCTCATATAGATTTCCTATAAAATTTTAGTCATACTCGAACAGCCGGTGGATTTTTATGAGAATGGTTTCTGATTTATTGTTCTCTTATTGAAATGTTCGGCGGTTTCACATGACCGAGAGGTTAGAATTTCGAATTTTTCCTCGAATTTACAGCGGTGGGGATTGGAACTTGTGATCCACAGTAAGAAGAAGAAGAAAAGAGAAAATGTGAATTTATCATATTCCACGTTCACTATAGTTTTAAAGAAATTTCATAAATATGTTATTAACAGCCATAATTATTTATTAAAGCAATTAAAACTCGAATATGTGTCTTCGAGGCGTATACGTTACTACTTTATTATCCTCTATTTGCTCGTAATAAATATTACGCATACGACATGCCACGAAGTTAATTTAAATTCATTGGGATTTAGTAATTTCGTATAAAAATTAACTTCCGGAGTAGAAATCGTCTAATTGAAATAGAAACATTGATATGACTTATCTTAAGGTGCGATAATAAATGACGAAGATAAGAAGCTAAAAGTAAAACGGCTACTTTGTGGTGCTCAGAAAAATTTTGTTTTCGAAATTGCCATTCAAAAGATTTAGTTATTTATAATAAGAGTTAATAAAAATTTTTACTCATAGCATGATTCACAAAGCTGCCGCACTAACTAACTATTTGTACTAATTAAAAGTTACTCATACGACACGGCATGAAACACTTAAGCTAACTTTTGCTAATGGAGGACCATACAGTCTACAAATTGAACAACAGAATTTTATGACAATATTACAAAAACCGTTTAAAAGCTGCATACAGTAATTAATTAATAATAACTATAACTGTTAAAAAAAGTTTTTATTATTTTTTCGACACTATAACATTTCATAAATAAATTAACACTAAATAGCATTATTATGCACTTGCACTCACTTGGTAAACTTTGTCCTTTTACGCAAATTCTCCAACAATTTCGGATTCATTTTACCGCTCAACTCGTCCATCTTACGCTGGCGACGTCGTCTATTCGTCTGCTTGGCGCCCATTTGTGCATTGCAAGAGTTGCGTTTGTTGCTCGCCAGAAATGCGGTGATGGTCCGCAGTATACATTTGCTAGTGAGCAATCCTGATTTCTCTTTGCTCGCCGTGGCAGAGCCGGCCGACTTGTCCTTAGCTGTTGGTGGTGGGTGTGCGGCGTCAGCTGGCTCACCGGCAGGTGTGCGTCGTGCAGCACCGTTGCTGTTGCTATTGCCATTGCCAGTGGCGCCACCAACGCCACCACCAGCTGCTACCTTCACACTTGAAGCTGTTTGTGCTACCACTGCAGGAGTGAAAAGCAACAAAACAACAACGAATACAATAAAATATATTTCAAAGAATACATTTATGCATATGTTTATGTTGTAAGTGAAAATATCAGTAAATAAGTAATAGAAAAAAAGAAGAATCGCATAAAAATTGACAAGTCAACAAAGTAATGTACAATAACAATACGAAATACCAACTAAATGCGCGTCAATCATGCAATAATGACAGTAGACAGCAGACAGCAGGCAACAAATCGCCTACAATAAAGACCAAACAGCAGGCTCTACTGCACATACCACACACCACCACACATGCATGTGAACGGGAATGAGTATTTCGAATTTCATATTGTATCGCTATTTGTGCTTGATTGATATCTAACTTCCTTTATGGCAGAGTCGCGCCAGCCCGCCAATTCCTAAGCTGCCTAATCAACATGCTAACTGCCTCACAGTCCCTCTTCATGCCTACATACCCACATGCATGCATATGTGTTTTGCCTGTCTGCCTAACTGTTATATATATGCCTGCTATGTTGAGTCGCTTTTCTTCTACCTTGCATCGCATGCCAGTTCTCCATATGAAGACATTTGTGTAGCGTGACTATTGAATGGCAGCAAATGTAAATGATTTTATTAACTTGGGCTTACACCTCTCCGCCAACCGTCGACATATGTATATATGTATTGAATGCACACCATATGCACCTTTGCTCGCTAAAATAAGATACGGACCTAGGCACCTAATTGCCGCCTAAAAGTATACAAGCCGAGTACTTAAATAATGCTATTAATTTGTTGATTCCATTTAAAAACAAAAACAGCAACAACAAACGCAACTATTTAGCATATGATTATGCAAATATTTGTAAATATGTAAGCTTGAATGTACACATATATGATATCTTCAGCTTATGCTTGCCAACAACCCCCTCCAACTTCCTTGAAATAAAAACTTTCTGCAGACATGTGCTTACACTATTAGGGTAGCTCGTTTTTTTCTTAATGGTAGACAGTATGAACCTACAATTCATCCACTGGTAGTCATACCCATTGTTAATCGCACGACTATATACACAGTTTACTAAACGCGCGATTTCGCATTTTCATACTGCAACTCAATAAATATATTGTATTTTTTAACTAGAAAACCTATCTACCGGGTGTTTTTTTTTATTTTGATTACCTCAAACGGCGAAAATTTTGGTACTTGAAAATTACGAAAAGTTATTATTTTGAAAATTTATATAAAAATATTTATATTTTTCTACCAAATGTTGCTAAGAACTTGAATATTAACTATTTCGAAAAGCTTCTAATTCGACATTTCGAAAAAGGATTGACTTTTGTACTGGGAATGCCATTTATTTTCCATTTGAAAACTTTGAACACTTTGAACGTTTAGAAAAAATCGAAATATAAAAAATTTTAATATGATATTTTAAAAAATTTACAGAATTTAATTTTTAAATATTTTTGTATAAAATTAAAAAATAATCTTTATCAATATTTTTTTAATAGTTGCCATACCAATTTTTAAACTTTTTTATATTTGATTCATAATTATTTCGACATTTTTAATATTATAAAATTATGATATGAAAACCTTCTGAAAGCAAATAAAGTTTGCAATGGGATTATTATATAAATTTTTGTTAAGAACATAATATTTCAACCAAGCCCATTACCATACTCTAAAAATATGTTTTTTTACGAAACATCCTAATGGACGTACATATGTATTCTCTCTCAAGCTTACTTTGACTACCTAACAGTACGCTCACTAAACTTCACTAATTTCTGGCCATATTCATACGTGTGTTACACATATTCTAATACTTAACAACGCCGACTGTTTACTAATATTATTTCGCACATCTTTTCCGCTATCCGCATGCACCACTTCAGTCATATGTTTAAGTGTTTGGTTTTCCAGCGCCTGGTGGCGAGCTCAACACTAGGTGTTCTGTAGAACTTTTCATTTGCCGTTTTTTGTTCGACTAATGTCTGCTACATGAGTATAGTGCTATCAAAGACGGTGTGAACAGCAGTCGGAAGTGGCATTGTGTTTTGGTAAATGGCGTTTTGTCAAATAGGCTCAGGAGTGTGTGAATTAATTAGCCAACTTTAACAGTTAATTAAATCACATGAAAACTGCTTTTCAAATGTGTGCATGTGTATGTAAGAGAACAGAGATTACTGGCGATAATTAAATTGAAATGTGCAAAAAAGAACTCTTTAATGCTATATATAAGTTTATTTGATTGTCTATATGTAATGGAGGGAAATTGATATTTTATTGGTAAACATGCAATTTAAATTGTGTCGAAATAGTGCGCCCAGTCGCTTAGGAATGTGATGAAGTCGGTATTTTTAATAACCTTTAGGTAGTAAAAGAAAATAAATTGTAAATCAGCTGTTATATGTGGCGTCGTGGTGATAAGTTACTACTTTAAAATGCATGTGTACTAATTAAAAATTACTCATACGCCATGTCACTCAAACACCCAAAAATCAAGTTAAGAAACTTTCTGCTAAAACTGGAAACAATTTTCAATTTATTAAAATAAAACAAGTAAGAAAGGGCTAAGTTCGGGTGTTACGGAACATATCATACTCCCGCAATTTGCATGGATTAAAGGTCGGGAAAATATTTTCAGGTGTTGACTAAACTTTATATTAAAAAATGTTGCTAAAGAATTCAACATTTATTATTCCACGATGTTTTGAATGGATTGCATTTATATTTGGCATCACATGGTATTAACTTTATTTAATTCATTTATATTCATTATTCTCAAATTCTCATTTAATTTTGTAAAGCATCTTTTATGGCGATATTTACGACATAAAGTCAAACAAAGGGACGAAATTTAATATATTGGGTATAAGAGGAAAATTTCGAGCAGAGGGACGTAAATCATTATATTAGAGGTTTGGGATTTAGACCAAGATCTGGACCTATTTCATTTATATTCAGCGTTAAATCATATTATGGTTACATATTATTAAAACACTTGCTCTTTTTTTAAATATCACACATATTGGCTATATAAATGGTTTAAAGTCAGCTTAAAAGTCGGAAATCACTTTATTGAGGCTAGGAGAACGTCTGAGCGTATAACATTTACTTTTGACATTGTACTAAAGTAAGCTTGAGAACATATTTCCACCCAATTTTATTAAGATAAATCAAAATTTGATTGACATATCGTAGAGATTGACTATCATAGAGTCCACTAGAATAACGATAATCATTATATATTGCATATGGGTGCTGGAGTAATTCGTCATTTCATTTCATTCGTCAACTATAGTAATTTCAGGATTATACGTTCATTTAAATTTGACCGACACGACACGGCCAACCGGAATTTTGAAAAATATATAATATATAAAATATTAGGTATGTGGGGGGGCTAGGAAAGTACTGGCCCGATTTCATAAATTTTTGGCATCACGACACATTATTACCAGAGAAAGGTGCGCTTTGAAGGTCTTTAATATATCTCACAGAATGACTGATATTTTCAGTAAAAAATCATATATAGACACTGAGGCCCACATATTCGGTACCTTAGGACTTGAAAACATATATTTCGATTTCTACCATTTTTGGGCAGGAAATGGCATACCCTGGGGGCACTATCCGTACCATCTTTACTGTAAGATTCGACGTCTCTGAAGTGTTTCTTCAGCGAGTTAACGCACTTTTAGTAGTTTCCAACATAACCTTTGTATGGGAGGTGGGCGTGGTTATCAACGTATTTCACTTACTATTTTCCTTTGAGAATGATTCAGAAACATATCCAGCATATCCTGCATCCAGCTTTCTGTAATCTTTAGCCAGTCTGCTCTGTCCAATCTGTTTACTTTATGGTATAGTTTAAGACTATGTTCATAAATATGATTTTGAGCATATTCGAAATTAGACTTTTGGCAAAAACACCTAATTTTCTTCTCTAAATCAAGGTTTCAATATTTTGCCGTTACAAAAGAAGAAGTAAACAGTCTCAGAATAGAATCCAACATCGCTTTGAAACAAATTGGAATTGAACCTGAAAGTGTTGTATTACATAACGTTGACCGACGAAAATCCCTCAATGGATTGAATAGCTTGAAGTTTATTATGAATAGCTTGATTTTTCTTTAGGGTATTGGGAACAGGAAATTTTGAAAGAATAAAGGTATTGACAGTGAAGGTATGCTTTTTGGTCAACTTGAGGGAGAATTAAATTTCGCTCACAAAATTGAGCGAATATTTTCGAACAGATTTCTTTTCGTCCATCCGTCTCTCTTTTTTAACAATGGAGAATATAGCTATATCTTATAGAAAACCATTAGATCAGTCTGTGAATATTTATACTCTTGTAACATTTTGCAACGGAGTATAATAGTTCTGTTCACCTAACAGTTCTTTGTAACACCTAGAACTAATCGATACAGATATAAAGTTATATATATTATATCGAAATGAACAGGCTGACGAGACACGTTGAATTCCGGGTAAATGTCTGTACGACCGTGCGTCCGTCGGTTCGTGCAAGAGATAACTTGAGTACATATTCAGATATCTTCGTGAAATTTGATACACTAGTTCCTTTCTCTGGCGCCATAAGAAGGTTGATATGGCAGATAGGCGTGATCGGACCACTGCCACGCTCACAAAATGCCGTTAAACGGGAACGTATAGATTGCTATAACAAATCAGCCAAATTAAGATACAAACCTGTAATTTAGTACAGCGAACCGCAGTAGGGAGGGGCATCTGTTGTTAAAAAATGTTTTTTAAGTGGGACTGGCCCGCCCTCTAACCGGTTTAATGTAAATATCTCACAAAGCACAAAAGCTGTATCGACCAAACTTGCTCAGAGCAAGTCCTTCTAGCAACCTCTCATACACTGAGCACAGAGAAGAGAATTTTTATATCGGAGCGGATAAAATAACAAACTTGCCTCATATTATAATTGTCAAAATTTGAAAAGAGCTGGTTATTAAGGCTTTAGAGGAAAAAACTAAGGAAGAAATACGGGTTAACACTATGATATCCCGTCTTACTATATATTATCGAAAAGTTACCTTAGCTAAAGGTATATTTAAACATCTCCGCATAATTTATTTTCATTTCAACTGATTATCAGTACATATACTCACTGTTTCTGTTTTTCAGTGTGTTCCATTACTAATATCCAGACACACATTCTTATATTAGTCCCTCAGCTAAAGAAGAGATCACTTAAACATTTATTGAAAAAAAAATTCTTACTTCTATTTTAATTACCTATTTTAATTACAACTTTTAAAATTAAAATTATCTGCATTTCACATGAATTTTAAAATTTCTTCACTGTAGCAACAGAAACCTTTATTACAAAATCGATGCCTTGAAGAGTCACTTTAGAAAAACTTAAAAGTATATACTATAAAATACTTTTTTAATTTTTTTCCAATTAATTGAAGCAAACTCACCCATTTTGCGTAATTCGATATTTCACAAAAATTCCTCTACACTCCGGTACATCAAAGTGAAAACCTACTTTTGTTGCAAAATAAACAAAGTTTTCCCGTTTCCATGGGTATTTTATGCAAAAACAACTCGTAAAAGTAATGTTAACTTTGGTAAGTAGGACAAAAATTCCCCCTTATTCACATAATATACCATTGAATGAGTTAAGGTAGGACAAGTCGATATGTTTCGTTAACGGGAAATGCCGATACAACGATTGAGCAAAGTTGTTGGCCCTGCCCCTGTTATATTATTGACAAAACGAAATGTTGCCACAACTAGCCAACTTCTTACAAACATATATATGAAGCTATGCCAATAAATTACGCACACGTTGTCGGTTGTAGGGTATTTTATTGCTTAGAAAATAAATTGTTGAAGTAGCTTAGAAATATATTCAATCACAAGTGTATTGTGGTAATTTTAATAAACAAATTTAATAAAATGAAGCTTAAATATTGCCTGACATTCGACGGAGTGAATTCTTCTTTAATTCAGAATGTACGTATTAGTTTAAACCACGTCCACACCTCCAAAGATTCAAACTTTACGGAGAGATACTCTCGGGTAGAAATTTTTTTTATTTAATATAGATTTAGCCGCAAACAAGACTCGATTCACTGGACCATCGCGGATGAGAAAATAATAATAAATACAATTGTTATGTGCAGTTCAACTTGTCTTACAAATAAAACTTTTCTTTTCAGTTACAGTGTAACACGAAAACCTGGTTCATATACACCTAAACTTTGAAAGTGAGGTTAGGAAGAAAACTCTGCTGTATCAAGAAATCCTAAACAATTTATTCCAAGTAGTAGTTTGTGCAATAGAGGTTAGTGTATTAGGGCATCAATGCGCAGTGTCAGTTGCAGTCTGAATTGTATTATATTCTTACCTCAAATGAAATTAAAATTACAGTTAAACTACACTTCAAAGATCTGACCACTTGCATGCCATCTCGCATTGTTGGAATTTCGATTGGCGATCATAGAAGAATAATTTATGCATGACATACAGGTTCTTCTTGGCTGGGTCTATTCTGTTTATAACATTTATAAAGCTTCAAATTGTTTAAGCACAAGTGTTGAATTAAAATGAATATATTTTAAATGAGCTTCCACGCAAATTGGGTATCCATAATTGGTGTTTCGTATTGTGATCCCTTCGGCCAGCAAAATATGACCTTAAGCGATTAGCTTCTGGACCAATACCAATATCCAATATCCAGAAACTCTTTGGTCTGTTATGCTATACCTCTCCCCACTTGTTTCTATTTTTTATCGACTTTGATAATTGTTAGATTTATAATAAATAAAAAAATATGTAATATTTATAAATAAAAGGCAAACTTTGTTCCTATCCGATATTGAATTCCTTTTTAATCCATAATTAATTTATATAAACAAAAAAATAATATATATTTTTTGTAATTTTGCAATTTTTCTTCAATTATATATTTTTTTAAATATCAGTTTGTAATATTTATCGCCATTTTCATTCATGTATGCATGTAATTGTTTGTATCTTTCACAGTTGTTTTGTTTTTATTAATTTCTTATTATCGTTATACATTTGTTGTAATTATTTTTTCATTTCGATTCAATGTTTTATTATGTTTGCTATTTTGTCTTTTGCTGTTGTTATTTTTCTTTGTTTACTCTTATTGTTTTGTTTGTGTGTATGTGTGTCTTTCACATTATTATCTTTTATTAAATATAATTGCTAAAACTGTTAGTTAACATCTAAATATATATTATTTGTTGCTTCTTTATTACATCCGTTTTGTATTCATGTTACATTTTCATAATGTTGTTGCTTTTTAAATTTATGTTTTTGTAAATTATATCAGTTTTGCTTTGTGTTTTTATATTCTGGTTGTGTTTAGTTGTGTCGTTTTTTTTTTCTATTTTGCTCTTGTTATTGTAATTTGTAATTTGTGTTGATTGGCTGCATTTGTAATACCTGCAATACTCTTAGTACAATGTTTCATTAATAAAATTCAAATTCAATATAATTGCTATTTTGAAAACTGTTTTTCGCGCTCCCTGCCTCTTCTATTTCTATTTTACTGCAATTTAAATATTCCGCTTAAACAATTTGGCGGCTCTACTAACTGTAAATAACTTGCTTACATTATTACTTTATTATGTAAATTATTAATAATTTTATTGTTTATCGTTTATTTTTTATATTTTTATTTTACTTAAATAAAAATAAAAATTGATTTATTTATGTTAATGTTTTAAAATTATCTTCTGTGTTTTCAAGTTTCTTAAGCTTACTAATATCTATAACTGTGTATGTTTAAACCACAATATAATAGTATCAATTAAATTAAATTATAATATTTATATAAGTATGTAATAATATTATTATTAATAAAATTCTAACATTAAGTCGCAAGAGCGTGACATACATACACATGTATGTATGTATATACACTCATATACATTTTTTTTACTCAAGTGTTGTCCCGTTTCAGGCCTTTGCATTTGTTGTTTGTTTTGATTTGCTTTTTCTTTGTTAATAAAGATATCATTAAAAATTGGATAAAAATAAAATAAATAAATAATAAATTAATTTATAAACATTTTTTTTTAATTCCGAAGCGATTATTTTCCAAGATAAGTAGCAGATTTACAAATAAAAGTAAATGTAATTATTGATTTCGTTGTTTGGTGGGCATGGCTGTATATATGTTGCATGAGAACATTAAATATTTGGCTACTAAATTAAAATAAATTATGAAAAAATGCAATGCAAAAAAATGTTTTTTTATTCAAAAAAAATACTGGAAACTAAAAAAAGAAACTGGAAACTAAGCAATCATTGAAAAATTTGGTATTCATTAAAAATTATCTAAGAAAATTATTTTGAAATATTTGGAAAAATCCTACATACGACCAATTATATCCAAAGCGTCGGGCATACATTTGAGCTATCTTTCATATTTCTTAAAACCAATTTTGCAAATGAAATGTTTGTTGCGTTAATTTCAAATTTTCAGCGCTAATTAAGATATTGTTAATTAAATTCGAATTCCGCAATATTTATCAAATCAGGGAATCCGGTAAAATAAGGAAAAATTAAATGTATGCGCCTAAAAGTATACCTCACTATAGAAAACTCTTTTTACACTAATCCAATAATAAAAAAGGAATATCTACTGCATCTTTTAGGCGCACTGATTTCACTTTTCAATTTCAATTCATCAAATGTTAAAAAAGTTAAGGAATTTCCTATAAAGAAAATAATAATTTATTAATGCCAAAAAAAAAATTCCGGAATCTTTAATATATACTTTTAGAGGATAACGCAATTCATTTAATTTATTTATTTTTTAATTTCCGCTATACTTTCTCTGTAGCCACTTTATTTCTTCGGCTACTACATAGTAAGTATACTTTTTAGAGTCTAGAGGATGTTAGCTTATTTATTTAGTGAGAGAAATTCAGAATTATTACTCGTAAGTGAAAGCCAACATCTTGTAGAAATATTTCCCCAACAAATTTCTAAGCGTGCTATTTTTTCTTCAATTAATGCAAAAAGAGATCAGGAAAAATTTACTGCTTTCGGTTATTTTGGATATATTTATTATTTAGTGAACTAATAATTACAAAAAATACGTTTAAAAATTACCGATGAGTGAACTTTTTAGCAGCGTCATACTTTTAGTTAAAATCTCAAATACAGCCTATTATTGTTTCAAGTCCTCCACAGCGTTTAACAAGAAATAACATAAAACAAATAATTGAAATTTTGTTTAAATTTTTTAATCTATTTCGAAAGACTTAAAATAATTGTATGCATCTGTTTGGTTTTATTTGTATTTTTTGTTTGTTATTTTTTTACTCTTTGTTGTTGTTGCATTTTGCAAACACTTCCCATCTCAAATATGCAAAAATATACTAATTAGATTACAAAAACAAAAAAAAAAAACAAAAAAGAAAAACAAATTAAAATCATTAATATGAATGTTTTAAATGGCGACTTACAAGTTACAAAGGATCAGTGCTTAAAATTATGAAATTTGTCAATATTCCAAATGTGCTTAAATTTACAACAATTGAATAGAATTCAAATTTGACATAAAACATGGATTTCCTTTGTGTGCGTAATGTGATGATTGACTGTTATGTTTATGTAGGTGGTGGACGTGTTGTTGTTATTTTTGCAGCTATTTTGTGTTGTTGTTGCTGTTTCCGACCCTTATCTGCACTTCCCGCACGCTGCTGTCTCTCAATAGCAACCGTATGTTGACTCCGTCGTTTGGTTTTGTTATTGCTGTTGTTTTTGTTGTTGTTCATCGCAGTTATGAGCTGTTATGTTTTTGTTGGCCAAAGCTAGGATCATTCGCTGTATTTCTAGTGTGTAGTTAAATTGAATTTTGAAATTTTGCAACTAGTATTGTTGTTGTTGTTGTTGTTGTTGTTGTTGTTGCCACACACTGCCCACTAACGGCCTTGCAGGCACTTAGCTATTCGGCTTGACATTGACATTGCCATTGGCCTTCTATTCTGTTCTGCTGGCACCATTCGTGCTCGCGTTCATATAAGTGTATATAGTGTAAGTGTGTGTGTATGTATGTGACAATGTGAAAGTTTTGGAATTCTGCATGTTGCTATTGTTCTTGTTTTGTTGTTGATGTTGTTGTTGCTATGCAGCACGGCAAGCTGTCTGTGTCTATCTCGTGGCAATCATGCTCCATAATTGTATACATGTATGTGTATGTATACACCCATACACATACACATTAATATCTCATTTAACGGTTTTCGGTTTTCAAATTTGTAATCTTTTCTTTTCATAATCCATTATAATATGTATGTATGTATATTTTGTGTTCTTTTTACTTGCTTCATTGATTTTAGTTTCTAGGTAGGATTGTAGTATGCATGTGTGTTTGTTTTAAGTTTACGTAGTAGGTATTATGCGTGTGAGCGTGTATATGTATTTGTGTATTTAAATATAATTCAAATTCATATAATTAGCTTAACCATAAACCGATATTATAATTCCATATCGCGGGCCTCATCTTCACTATAATCCGACATGCTCGACTCGCTGTCGCTGCTCTCTCGCTCCTGTTGCGCCGCACGCAACGCCTCCTCGGTGGCGTAGCGTTGCACATAGTCGGCCACTTTGCGATGATACTCCTCCGGTTCGTGCAAGTACAACGCCGCTGCATCACGATTCAGCGGATCAACCGGATTCGGATATGTCAGCAATTGTGGTAGAAATGATTCGAATATATTTGAGAGATCATATAGTGCGGTCCAAGCCTGATTGATTACATCCAGGCACACAGTGCCGGACGATTCATCGATATTCGGATGGTAAATTTTATTCACGAATCCTATACTTGGCGATTTGAAGGGATAATTGTCGGGCAGGTAGACGCGCACCTTCCATACGCCACCCTCATAAGGGGTCCCATGTGGTCCGAAAAATTTCACATGAAATTCATTTAGGCCACCCAAGATGGTCACCTCGTGTTTGGATTCAATTAGCTTGATGACGTCATTGTCCATGCGTCGCTTACCAGCGCTGGGTGAGGACATCTTACAATAATTTTATTTAGCTTCAATGTCACCGTCTGCACCAAATGTCAAGGACACGTTTGCTACAACCGCCAGTTACTTTATGCAGCCAAGTAGTGGTCGCTGGGAAAGTCGTTAGTTGTGGTGCGTTAGTTGTCGTGCTCGCCTTTGGACTGTGGGTGACCGCTTGGAAATGTTTATTTAACTTTATGTATTGCTCCTTATGCCGCTGCCGTTTCAGATGAAAATGAGAAATCGGTGCAATGAGTTGGTGGTCCCGACAAAACAACAGCTACAGCAACCGATTTCTCAGCACGTGCCTCAGATACGTCCTGCCGTTGTAATGGATTTAGTTTGCTGATTTTTATTTTTGAAGCTGCAATGAAACAAATGAAGAAATGTTGACTTATTGAGGCAAAAAACCAAATGCTAAACTTTTGTCAACAGAAATTTCGAAAATATTCAAACAAATACAGTGAGGAAAGGAAGGGAAAGGGAGTCAAGTCATGTGGAAAAAGTACTTTGTATGGAGAAGTGGTGTATTAAGGATGACTGTTTTGAGAACTACTTGTGCACTAGATTATTACAAATATAAAGAATGTCTGTCAGATCTGTTAAGAAGGTGTTTAAATAGTCTGAGCCGAGAGCGTTGTTCTTCAAACATCCTTAAAAATTAACCTCCTAACGATAGTTATGCACTCAACACAATCTGTTATGGTAAATTATCGTACAAGGACGAAACATTCTTAAGAGAGATATGAATTTTATTTAGGTTATTTAGTTCATTATTATTTATTTAGTTATAAGAGCTATTTTAACTCTTTTGAGGTTTATAAATAAAGTTACATTCATTAATTCAATAAATGATTCAGAATTAAAAAATTATTTAAAACGTATCGTATTTCACAAGGGATCTGTTAAAAGGCTTGGTTGGCAGATAACATTGTAAATTAGTCCTATTTAAACTTTGACAACACCAGATATTGTCCAAGAGAACAGACTGAACCGTGCGATATGGTCGCACCAATCGGTAGCAAACGAAAAACGAACACAGTCACAAATACAGGAATAGTACCAATAATTACACCTACCATATGGTACGCCAGAATTTTTTCGTTTATAAAACAAATTTTATAATTCTCATCTAATTTATAAGATCAAATAATGTCAACTACCGATAAAAAGAACTGGTTTGGCTGAGTAAGAATTTATATTGTAAATAATTAAAAAAAAAAAAACAAGTTTTGAAAAATCCAAAGTTCTATACTGAGAACTGTGATTGATGAGAACTAGAGCAAGTAGAATGCCAGAGAAACCATCAAATTTGATACTTAATAGATCACAGAAAACACTTGATAGATGTTTTTGTTATTGGTGTAGTTGCAAGAAACGATGCTCAAACCATTTAGCGGAATACTAAATAAGAAACTGCCGAATTGACAGTGTTTGGCTGGATAAAAATCCGAATCGTTCCGGTTGCGTAGACCCATCTGCCGTGTTGTTGTGCCACCTAATTGATCCTTATTATCGGTATTTAGGGTTGTTATGAAGTTTATCAGATATTTATAGCAGAGATACAGGGTGGCTATAGAATGATTGAAGTGGTTTCAGAGAACTGCCAAGGTGTCATAACTTCAAGGACGCGCTGGCTAAAGTTTGGGAAATTTTTGTATAAAAAGTGGTACTGAAGATAGGTGCGCTAGCTGGCTAGGATGGATTTCAGATTTTTCTCCCACGTTGTATTTCGAAAGAATTTTTGGCGAATGGCACAAAACATACCATTTAAACTGTGATTGATACATATCGGCTTTGAAAAGAATTATTTAAGATATCGATATGCAAATTGTACATTTTATGTTAAATAATATAATTTTTATGAATTATCAAAAGGTTAAAAATATAACAAAAATTCAAATGTGTCTCTATGTTCTTACCATGGATCTCCATAAACTAAAGTTCTTTTATATAAATTTAGAGAAACTTATAAAAATACATAATTTGTTTTTAAAAATTGTAATACAGATCTTTTTGTAGGGACGCTTCCATATATAAACATAAACATTCGAAAATGGGGTCAAAAGCAAATGAGGCCAGCAACAACAACAATAACAACGCCGTTATAACGAGGCCAACTCTGCAGCATTCAAATTGTATACATGCCTTTGAATTGCATATATATATATATATATATATACGAGCATTTGTGTGCATATGTAAGCATGTTAAGGAAAAATGTGAAATCCATGCAAACAAACACATATATAGCATATACATATTATATGCATACACTTACATACAATTACATTCAAAAGGGGAGATTGACTTTGCGAGCCACACAGCTGCAATTACAAGTTAACTGTAAATCGGTAGTAAAGAAAGGAGCCAAAAATAAATTTTGAAGCATATTTATAGGGTGTGATGCTTGGTGATGGATGAAATCGAGTTATTTGTAAAAAAAAAAAACTGTTATGCACAACATTTAAATAAAAATTAGCATAATATAAAAACTAATACTAAAAAATTACAACAATAATAAGTAAAAATTGTATAATTGAAAATAATTTTTTCTTTTAAAACGCCTTTATTGAATTTGCTTCAGTGAACATAAATAAATGCCACTTTGCTTATAAAATTCGTTCCCACATGACTTTTGCCTAAACAAACTGGCTGACAGAAAATTTAGTTTTCCGAACACTGTATGTATGTATGCAGGTTTGAGTGATGCATTCGCCATCTAAAAACAGCGCACATTGTGGTTGCAGTAAGTACATAGTTGGCGCTGTTGTTGTTGGCCAATATGAATCACGAGGTGACACCGTGTCTAAGAATATCGCGATGCAAATGGATAACTTATAATAAAAAAGATATATGAAAAAAGCAAAATGAAAGCGAAGAAATATAAATTTACATAAAATATACACAATTTACGTAAACATAAACTGAAAGATAGCATAAAAAACCATATAAATGATATGAAGAGAAACTGGGTGTACTCATCATAAGTATTTATATATTTTTTTGTATAATTTAAATGTTATTTCATCACTTTTATCTATATCGATGCATACATTTCCTATATTAGACTTTTTTGGAATATATTATTATTATATAATATATTATTTCATATACTTTATATGAAAAGTTAACTAAGGCTAAGCACATAGTGAATTGAAAATTTTCGTTTCAGAAGTATTTTCGGTTTGAAAGATGTTCAGCCGAGCATGCGCTGAAATTTCTGATGACCATCTTGAGCTTAACTGATCCTCAATAAAGGATGATACAACCTTTTAATTATCTTCATTTGTCTTATTAAAACTGATGTTTGTGGAAAGTGGCTTTCGAACTTAAAATGTTCGATTTCTGCCGTTGTCATATTTATATGACAGGAATTTATGTCTCAAATATTGCATCTAATTCTTTTTTCTACTTGCTATTCATAACGCAAAACCTAGTAAACATTCATGTCATCAAAAGCTAGTTTATGGGCTTGGAAGAAATAATATTGAGTGACAGATGTAATGTTAAGTAAAATCAAACAATCCGAGTACTGATAAAAAAACAAAACTATTGAAAATGCTTATATTCCTTAGGCTCAACACATATTGGAGAACATGGATGAACAATGAGAGCATAACACAAGGAGGCGAAAATCAAAGCTCACAATGAACTACAATAAATTAGTTACAGCAATCATTTAATTTTTCATCCCCTTTGATGTTTAACTAACTTTAACGGTGAATTTTGTACTAAAGCCCAAATATTGATGCGACAAAAAATGTGTTTTTATTTACCTAAGTGAGACTGCCTCTTCTGCGCAATTTTGGTTATTTAGAAACGCTGGTGGTACAGCCTACTTCTTGCGTCACAAGCTGAGCAAATTGAGCTGATAATTAAATTGGATTGCTGGTTCACACCTTACATAATAATATCTAATAATAAATAAATAATAAGCATAATAATAAATGATATTGCATTGTTGTACTGCTTATTTATAGTGATTAGATGTTTATAGATAGTGAAACGATGTTTTCTCAATCGCAGTACAAATGTATAAGATTACTCATGTAATGCATTTCTAAATAAAAAAAAATACAAAAGAAGTTTTAACTCATTAACATTTCCTTTTTGTTGCATTTTTTTTACATAAAGAAATGCGCAGTTGAAAAGATTAAGCAAATAACACCCATGACTAATGTGATTGAGTTGGTAAGCTCTTATATAATGAATCATGATAATTTAGACTGACAATGTGTTTGTTTGTGCATTTGTTATATTATCATTCTACTAATGTTGCTAAAAAAAAACACAACAATGGTAAGTAGATAATTACTATAATAGCAATTTACTGCTCTACGCACAAATGCCATACGTATGTACATATGTACATATGTACAAAGGCACATTTATACATGTGTAATAATGCGGTTAAATACCCTTCAGTATTTACAGTATATAGCCATTTGAAATAAACAGAAATATTATAGTATTATATATGTAATCTGGTCGTATATAAATGTGTACATAGAGTGCGATTACATATGAATACAATAAATGCATATGTGTGAATAAGAAGCTAAGCAAGTTATTTCTGAGTGTTCAGAATATTTACAATGGCCACTTTGCTAAGAGCACTATATAGTATTTGAGGAAGTTGTCACACTTTGCAAATATCACAAATATGCTATGCATAAATATGTATATATATATAGCAAGAAACAAGACTTTTATTTGAAGTGCATATCTTGTTATCGAGCGAAAATTCATTGCATTTCTGCTACCACAGATCTTTGTTTGGAAGACATTTCTCTATAGAATTACTAGTTTTCCAAACACTGAAATATCGATATTTTAAATTATCGATCGACACGATATCGATATACGTATGTAGTCGAAGTGTCTATAAACGATTTTCATCTAGTTTTTTGAAAATTTGAATAAAAAATTAATCGATATGCAAGACTATTTATTTTGAAAAAATATCGGTAAATATGTACATCCTTAACCCCTTGGGTACGGATTTATTTGAGAAAATATTTTCATGTGGAACGGATATAATTTTTGGTTGCTTGGAGTAGTATGTAAAAGGGTGTTGTTTGGACTTAGTTGACGGAATGTTCTCAGGAAAGTGCGCCCAATTTTTCGCTGCCAAACGAAATGGTGTATCGCTACTTGACGGACGTCCACGACGTTTATAATTTGGCAATGACAATTGCTCCAGCAATTCTTCGGCAATAGCTAAACGAAAGGAAGTAATGCCTGCCTTGGTTGTGCAGTTGATTTTAGAATATAAAACATGAGCATTATAAAAGGCCATATCTATTAGATAAAAAAACATTTTCTTATAACCCTTTACACATTTTCTCATAACTGGGAAGCACGCTAGCAATTGGTCTTGTTTATCAACGCCTCCCATACCTTTATTATACTCAAGCACAGATGCCGGTTTTATAATATTTTCGCTATCGCCAACTTTATTTTTTCTCCTTTTGCCTGTGTTTATCAAATCAGCATTTGAATGTTTCGTGCTAAGTATGTGAACGTCTTTTTTATCTCTCCATTTCAAAGCCAATAAACCGTGACTGGATAAAGTTTTGACTTCTCCTTTTTTCAACTTCATTGAAGAAAACACCTTTGGCATATTCTTCCTGTTTTTCCTGTTTCCTGTTTTAGACACGTCATCCTAGGGAAAACAAGTGAATGACGTCTCTCAGACGTCAAATGTACCCAGGAGTTTAATTTTTGGTTTGACGTCTTAGACACGTCATCCGCTCCTAGGGGAAAAAAGTGAATGACGTGTCTCAGACGTCAAATGTACCCAAAGGGTTAAAATCATTTTTTTTTCAAACATATTCAACATATCTAGGAAGGAATTCATACCCAACAGAGAAGCCTTGTTGAAATATCAACGCCACCGATAAATACTCTATATTAATGTATCACATAGTTTTTAGACATGTTACATACAATTTGCCAAAACCTTTCCAATCCTAAAAACAAATTGCAAGTTGAAAGCCCTTTCAATTACGCTCCTGTTACAGTTGTTGAGTTGCAGAAGATAAGTGAGTTTAATCCAAAACTTCGTCGTGTGTCAATAAAGGTGTAGTAAATCCTCAAACTATGGAAAGAGCTACGACAGACTCGCTGCGTTCTCAGAGTGCAACGCCACTGGGCATTCAACTTCACTGCGCGTGGATACACACAAATGCATCTAAGTAGGTGCATATGTATGATTGCCTACACACTTTTACGAATAACAAAGTATTTACTTGTCTGCGGAGGCACTGTTCCGACAGCGTAATGGGCCAAAGTGATTGAACTCACCCATTTTCTGTACGTGCTACAACGCAAACCGCTGCCAAGGCGCAGATAAATAAAACAACAACAATACTAAATGCAAAAAGGAGCAAATAAAAGTGAACCAAAATATTAAAAGATAGAAAAGTTTAAATTCATACATACATATATACATATGATCGCTAAGCAGCTGTAGAAACTGTTTGTTGTGGAGTTAAGTGCGAGGCATTGCGAAGGAGCAACGAACAAAGAACAAATTTGACCAACGCACAAGGAGGAAGAGCGAACAGACAACCACACATAAGCGAAAATTTATAGTATGTATATATAAATATGTAAGTATATACACGTGATGTTTATCAAATGTGCAATTATATATGTATTTGCAATACAATTCGAAGACCACGACAACATAAAAGAAAGTCTGCTTTTGATATTAATTATAATGAATTTCCTAATTATTAACGATTATTATAAATATCTTGATGTGGATGAGCACTTACATGCATTCGTAAAAGTAATTTAATTATTTAATTGCGATTGCAAAATTAAATAAGACACGGTTTATACGGTTGAATAGTCAGACTCAGGAGCCCACGCTCCAACAAAAGCTACGCGGCGAGAAAAATAAAAAATCGTGCTCACAGTGCTAGAAGAAACGCCAAGTGCCAGGCGTGCAACTATGTGGGGTGGCGAATGAAGAATCAGACGCCTTGGTTTAAGGACGGATAGAGAGGCAGAAACACGTTATTGTTCAATTAAAACACTTCTCTTGCTTAGCTTACATTTAAATTTACGATAACTATTACTATATTATTTATTTCTATTTTTATTCTAATCACATTTAATTATTTTATGCCACTTATTTAAATTACTTGAGTTCTTCTCATTTGAAATAATGATTTTATTTGTTTTCATTTCAACTGACACTCAGCTGTTCCAGTAAGCTCTCATTCTGTTTTTCTGCTCTCTGTCTTCGTTTTCTCGTTATATTTGGCACTGTTTTACCAAAAATAATATTTTTTTTAATAAATAATATTTGCTAGTTTCATCTCTGTATTATTTTTTATTTATTTATTGGTTCGTATATTCGTTTATTGCCCCTCGATAACACATTTTAATGCAACCAACCAGCTCCCACAAATGATCTCCCGCTGACAGATGTATATATATATATATATAAAACACGAAGAGCATGCATTTGATCTTACAGATTCATACACAAAAACCAAAAACAAAACAAAACCAAAGAGCATAAGCGCACATTGCCTAGCGTTAACAGCACAAACAAAAAAATCAGAATCGGTCGAACTGACATTACTTTGCGTTTGATTGGCATGTAGGATTGCCAGGTATAGATACATCTAAGTGTGGTTTGAAATACATTCATTCATCATAGATTTTGAACTAAAATTTGCAGGAAAATGTTAAAAAAAAAAAAAAATCTGTGAATCTTTATTATTTGTATTTATTATTTGAAATCTAAATCTATCTATCTATCTATGATAGGCTAAGCGGGATGGTCCGACATTTACATATATCCGACTAAATGCTGCGATCGCAATCGGAATTTATCAGGATTCTCTAGCATAACCATGATAGCAGCTAGTCGTTACAGCAATGACAACAACACCAAAAATTATGGAAAACTTAAAATACTAGTATTGAAAGTTGCGGAATTTATCAAGATGTTTGTAGTTAGCTGTCTATAGGGAAATATATTAATGTAGGGACAACCATTTGAATCTATAGCTACTCTATAATATAGATTATGTGGCTACTCACTTGAATGTAGAATATATGACTCTCTAGACCTAAAAACCCTATAAATCAAATGAAACTTTTCTTAAACAAGTCTTTGTTCATTGAAAGTACGATGTGCCAATATTTTTGGAAACACTAAATGTTTATTTTAAAACTTAGCTGACTAAATATTGCGGGACATTCGAGTCTATGTAACTGGAATGGACCCGGATTGTTTATGTTTTATATAATTTTGTGGGGAATATTTTCTACCGTTACAACAACAATAAACTACTGTATTATTAAGCAGCAGTATTGGTCTTCACAGCAGGCATTATCCATTCTTGGCAGCCCTGCTCTTTGCTTAATCGTCGAGTTGGTAAACGCGTGTATTTTCGCTACTTGTATGATTCTCGTTTTCTCACTTTTTATTTGCTTTGCACTTGTGTTGATGATTTCGCATTTTTATTTTTGTTTTTGTTATTACCATTTTAATTCTAATTATAATTTATTGTTTTCACTGTAGCTGCTTATGACAAAGAAATTAAACAATTCCTACAAATATAACGATGACACTGGCCTAAATTAAATATATAATCATAAACATTGCCTTAAAAGGGAGCAACAAATAAAGTATCAAGAAACATACACATATTCATCTACAGAAGCGAGATTAGAGTCACTTATTGAGTATTCAATAAAAATAAACAAAACATGTACAGTTATGTTCACAATACTAGCATTAGTCTTTTCGATGGCAGGTTTTCATAAATAAGTCAACTTAAATTTTTTTCGGATTCTACGACACAGACCAACACTTCCACATATATAAGTTATATATGTCTTTGCGTTTTTCATGAAAGTAAAAAAGATTTCAATAAGTATGTAAAAATGTGTGTTCATAAAAAAATAACAGTTAGACAACAAAAGGCTGAAAATTCTCTAAAAACAAAAAAAAAACCACAAAGTTAAATATCTGGCATATTTAATATCAGCAGATATCAGGATATCGGCAGAGCATCTTAGTAGCATATTGTTCATTAAACCCTTGCGCCTATCACTCGGACTGACTGTCGTTCTACACTCCATAATAATTTTTTTTTAGTTTTTATTTTTGCGAAAACATACTAAATATTTCCGTATACATTTTCGATGCGGTTCAAATAATTTTCTTGTGTATAGAGAAATCCTTTATACACCTTCTGATATGGTTTAAAACATTTGTCTTCTTGAAAGGCCCTTTTATGAGGCATTTCTTCTTTTGTATACTGAAGCATAACCTATTCTACACTGTTGATATATTTGATATGGTATATAATGCCTTGAATTCTATAAATAGGCCCTACCGTCCTACATTCTTCTCGGCGATGAGAGTATACCGAGGCATATTAGAGCAGTTATGAATTGGATTATAGTCGGGACTGTCAACACGGCAACATTCTTCAAAATTATTTGGGGAATGTTTTTGTCGCTACAAAAACAACAACATTCGAGAATATTGCTGGCAATATTTCAAGCTGTACCAAAAGTACCACTTTATCTTCATCCGTGCATGAAATATTTTGCATTTTGACTTTGATCACTGCATGTGATTATTCACAAACGGACATCTTTTTCTAGTGTCATATAGTTGAAAGTGATACAATTTGTGGGGGCTGCTGGCTTTTAAATTGGGATCTAGCAAATGTCTTCTGAATGTCTTAAACTCTTGGGAGCTAATATTTGGGTTGCCTTCTAATTCCATGAATTTTCGATCTTTTTTTTTTTGTCTTTCTATCCTTTTAGGGCACGTGCTTTTAGTTTATTCCAACACGCACTGCTATTAATATGAATGTAACTGTACATACATATTTATGTATGTCTGCTTGTGCATATGTGAAATATGTATTTGAAAGCAAGAAATGCAAATGTTTAAATTCGTAAACAAATAAAAGCAACAATCACATGTGTCAATATGAGCAGGAAAGTAAGTATGTGTGTATGCGTGTGAGGTAAGTGGATTGATTATCAAATTTACCTACATTTGTACTTATACGCAGGTGTGTATGTCTGTTTCTGTATTTACGTGCAAACACGCAAACAAGATATGAGATAGTTCGCTCAATCACACAATTTGGATCACTCACCTTCATACCCGTACTTATGAAATACAAAACAACAGCAACAAAGCAAACGTCAGCAAAAAAAACTAACACAAATTTTCAAAAAATCTATTTTCAACAATTCAAAATGCAATTTCAGCAAAGATTTCGATAATTTCAATCATACAATAATATTGTTATATTGTTATATTTTTTTTTTTTTTTACCTTTTCGCTTTTTTAATTTCTAGCCTTAGTTCTTTGTATTTCTTTTTTTTTGTAGCGCACACTTCTTTGCACCCGAGTAGATAGCAGTAGCACAACTTATTTATTTATTTCTGTGGATACTTAAAATTCGAGCGCATACACTAGACTGGATCCACTGACTCGGAATCGCACTCACCTCGACTCGGTTGCGATGCACAGTAAACACTGAACTGAACTTTGCTATGCAGCGCTGAGCAACTGAACGTTTTGTGTATGCTCAAACCTCCATATTTCTGTAATTTTTTGTATATGAATGCACACATCTACCTACACACATGTATCTATCTTTGCACATACAGAGTACATAGATAGATATGTTTGACAATTTGGATCTCAGCAAATACCCTTCAGGGAAATCTGATGCTAAAGTTGAAGAAAAAATTATTCATATATTTTCGATCAAGATACCCTGCTAGAGAAATCAAGATAACTCAGCTGGTCCCTCACATTAGAAATGCCTAGTTGACAGTTTCCGTTTTATAAATGTGCGTTACGCCTCTCAAAGAGCTTTGCTTGGTAAGTTTTTCTTTTTCTCTACAGTGTTGAGTTTACTTCTCAGATTACCTCGCTATTATTTTCTATAGCAATTTCATTTTGAGCAACAATTAGAAACAGTTTTTTTCCTTACAGAGCGTTAATGAATTTATATATAATATGCAATATAACATACATGCATACGTACATACATGCATACATATGAACGATACCTTTTATACTTATGTTCTCATATATTAAAAGCAAACAAAATAGAGGAAAGAACAAAACAAAAAGCAACAACAATTCTGCACTGGAAACTGGGGAAATGACGGAAAAGCAAATAACCAAGGACAAACTTGCAAAGTAGAGGAAAAGAATAAACAAAAACAAAAATTATGGAACAGTTCAAAATGAGCACAATAACAGCGTACATTCAGTACGTATGTACATGTGTGTATATAGTAAAATGCTTAAAATTCCCAAACATAGCATCCAAAGAACAGCTGGAGGTAGAATTAGGGAAATGCAATTGGATGTGTATATGCATATGTATGTATTTGTTTAGTGAGCATTAGGACCAAATGTAAACAGAAATGTTACAAGAGAAATGTGCCTGATCATAGTACAACAGCAGATAAACATCTGAGCAGCTGTTTGGCAGGGTTGCCAAAAGTCACATTAAAAGGATATATGTATATATATTTTTACTGTGACTTTTCACTTCTATAAGAAATAATTCATATACACATACATGCTTACAATACGTATTATTACGTATTATACGTATTATTTTTGTATGTAATATCCAAATATGTATACAAACATGCTTAATAGAGTGAAAATATTTTAGAAAATGGTGAATAAGAACAAAAATTAGCGAATGAAAATTTTTTTTATTTAATGCTTAAATGAAGCGTTAAAGCATATGAGAATGTGACATGGAACGGAATGTAAAAAAATTCCCGAAAACTCGAGTCGACCTTCTGAATGTAATCCGCAACACCAAAAGAGAATTTCCCGATAATAAGCAACAAAAGTGTTCGTGTATGAACGTGGTCTTAAGAATTTCGCAATTAAAAAGTATGACAAACTACGTAGCAGCGAATTGTTACAAACAAGAACACAAAGCGTGTTGCCCGATCACGAGCAACTCGGTGCCCTGCATCTTTCCTCGTCGTCCCTTCACAAACAAACTACGAGTCTGGGCAACAAAAGTCCTCGTGTGTGAACCCGCACTTACAGAGCGAAATACTCGAATCGCATAATGAAATAAAAAGAATGACAAAAACGGAAAGTAAGAAAATATAAGAACGAACAGAAATTGATGGAATAACAAATGTAACAAAAAGAAAAATGTAAAACGCAAAATCTTTACAATGAGGACACATTTGTTTGCCAATGTATTTGCAAATAATTGCAAAATTTTAATTTTTTATTTATACCTACATATTTGCAGTTTTTATAATTAAACGTATTTATGAAAACAACTGCGTAATACTTAGGTTCTTGAGACATTGAACCTTATTTGACTCATCAAGGTATGTATTAAGGGCAAATAGAAAATAAATTACGACTTTGTCAACAAAAATATGCGTAGTATAATTGTTGAATTATTGCGTGACATTGTTAACAAGCTATAATCCAGGCGCCACAACTAAGACGTAAATGCAATTATAATTCCCATAACATAAAACGTCACCGCTATTTTGAGGTTAGCATAAAAGTTCAAACTTTTTTTATAAAACTTTAGAATTAAAATCAAACTTTTGCAAGAATGCAACACGAGTGACTACAAATTCAATCGATAAGCGGTTAAGCTGGCGACCTTCCTCGTTATTTTTCCCACCTTCACCAATGACGTAGCATTGACGGACATATTCGTCGAGTGCACTCATCGGATACATAAAGTGGAAGGAGGTTGAAATCGTTGCTCTTTTGTAATACTCACTTGCACAATTAATAATTTTTGCTGAATAACTAATTAACTGACTTGTTCTATGCACAATATTTTTCTTAATAAATCACATAGGGAATCAGCACCTGAAGCATTGTCTTACACATTCACCCAATTTTATCATTCGTTTCTTAAGGGTCTAATTTTGGAAAATTATAGAATCTCTATTTTAGACATTTGTTTCGTAGAGTATAAATGCACGCAAACTACTCTTTCACAAATTTTATAGATTTTACGAATTTTTATCCTTAGTTAATTATGTTGAAGTTAGTAAATTTTCCATAAATTAGTCAATTTTTCACACAATCCTAAATTCACTTGCTCATCCAATCACTTCTATACACCACCAGCTGACAATTCTGACAATACTGATTTTTCCCACTTCTTTTTGTTCAATCGTTTTATCTTAGCAGTGTTGTATGCTGTCGTAGTACAGAACAGATATGTACTAAAAAGTACTCCAAAATAAAAGTAATAGATAATAAAACAAGGAAGAGGTGTAAACTATTATAGCTAGAAATAATGTTTAAAAAATAAGTACGGAAACAAAGTAAAAATTACTTGCTCTGCAAATGTACTTACTTATTTAAATTACTCACTCTGGGTACTGTGGCAACGCCCCAATTTCCAAATATTTGAGAAGGAAGAAGAGCAAGTGGAAGAACAAGAGCAAGAGGAAGTTTGACACATTTGAGGAATTTCGCATATTATGTTTCATTTGTAAAGAATCCAAAAAAAAAAAATTGAGAATAATTTAACCATATCGGAGAATTTGGTGAGTTCAGTGGAAATTAATTATTTAATTTAGACTTCCAGCAAACTTCACTAACCTAAGAGAAAATAAGCCATTTAAGTATTGTGTTTTTTCTATGAAAGAAAATTGGAATACCTTAGCGACGCTGCGGGTACAATGGCCGCAGTAAAATATATAATTTTATTTTATTTGCGAAAGCTAAAATTAAGTTATATAAAAGAAGTGGTTTATGTAATTTAATTACAATTTGTTATTCACGTATGTTGAGTATTCAAATTAATTTGCCGCATGTTGCCCAATTAGTTGTGTACATGCTCTTGTGTATGGCTGCGTACATATATATGCTTTCTCTGTAATTTTCTCATTCACATCTGTTTCAAAATTGAAAATTGTAAAATTTGTGAGTGTAAATTTTATATATTTACGTTTTTGTAAAGGATTTTCCTCGTTTCTCCCCTGATTGCAGACATCATTGTATAATTGATTATGCCATAATAATCTGTTTCGAGTTTCATTATAATGGAAAAGTTCCTAGTCAGATGTCATAATCCTTTCCAGCACCGCAGTGACTGAGTAGCACCTGTCGGCAATTCTTAAATTATACACTTATTTGCAAGTAATCAACGCTATTTAGTGAGACAAATAGTGCAATACCTACATACGTGTGTACATGCTCAGCTCATCCAGCCTGTATTTTAGATAGCAATGAGCAAAATGCATTTGGTGTCTATAGAACATTTGTAGATAGTACAATCTGCTTTTGTAGCTCAAATTACCTTATTTGCACGTAGTAAATGAGTAAACACAAAACAGACCATTTATTTTTCGCTCACTCTATGTTGTCACTCTCTATGAGCTTTACAATTTTACTAATTTGTTCTAGATTTTGTAAATATATCATAATTTTGTATGTAAGTACGTATATGTGTACTTAGGTCTAAGCAATCTCTCTTTTTAAATTTCTTGTCGACCCATTTTCGATTGTTGACAGTCGTATTGTTGTTTAAGGGTGCATAATTGTTTTCCGGTAAATCGGATGTTTATAGCAACGGTTAAAGTCCATTTCTAGTTCGAACATCAATGACGCAATTTTGGCGTTTTTCATACGAGCAAAAATACGTGCGCTTAAAGATGTTATCGCTGAATTGTTATTATTTATACTTTATTTTTAACTGTTATCATTTATTTTCATTACTCAATTAAAAATGTCATGGAGGAAATTCGATGAAAGTGATATATTTTTGTAATTGAAAATATTTTCTAAATTGTTGTAGTTATGAAATTAAACTGAGTAACTAAATTTTATATCAGTCATAGTGAAATTTAGCATGGACCTTCTGGAACAAAATGGTTTGTTTTCCCGATCCCGATTGATTCAAAAAGCTAATCGAAGTTTTTAATATCATCATAGTCCTTTCAATTTAATTTTTTTAGTTTACCTTTTGAAGATCATAATTCTCTAAATTGCAGACGCTGTTTTCATAAAAATGGTCACCACTTACATACATGAATAAATAATCGCATTTGGCCAGTGGAAAACTAACTAATAAGGGTACGAATCACCGAACGATCAAATGTTTGTATCAACTGAGGTAATAAACGGTCTGATAAAGTAGACCAACTGAGCATTCAGTTAGCGCAAAAAGTGTGAGCAATCATAGTCAGCGACCGTACTGATCAAGTGCGGAACGCTCAATAGCTGAGCGCGTAAGCGCCATCAAGAAGGCAACATACTCAAAGCGTCGCTCGCGAAGTATAGCATTGTTAGCAAAAGTTGACGCCAACGCAATTCAAAGTAATCAGTCCCCAAGAGTCGGTTGGCGGGTCGACGCCATTGAATCACCATTCGCCAGCTTTGCTTAACAAATATGAGAAAATAATTAACTAGCGTGGAAGTGAATGCCGTAAAGTGAAATGTGCTGACGCGTCGCAGAAAAAAAAAAATAAAAATTAAATATAACAAAAAATTTAGAAAAACCACGCCAATTTCTAATTTAGATTAAAGCATTGAATTCTTCTGCAAACTAATTTATTCGGTTATCGGTCTAGTCAATGTGTTAATGCTCTATTAACATAAACTAATAAAGTGACAGGAAACTGTGTTCCCCGGTCGAAAAGAAAGCATAAAGTTAAGTAAAATAATATCCCACCACCAGCGACTCCACCACGAGAGTATGACAACATCATCATTTAAAAGTAAGCATAGCAGCGCGGCATCCAATGATGCGGAAGCCGATGGTCACATTTCCAACGATGTCAATACCTCAGATTTAAATCACACGATGGAAAAAACAGACTCTGAGGAAGATACTTGGTCATCAACCGGATACAATTACATAAATCCATTTGTTCACCGCTTGCAAATCGACAATAACATCGATTTGGCGAAGGTGAGTACGTTTTAATAATGTTAATCATAATTTATAGATGCATCAAGATGATGTTTTTTATTGTAAATGGTATGTACATACATACATATGTACACAAGTGGCGTGTTAAAAAATTATTTGAGCGATGTACTCTCTCTGGGTTTTTGTTTAATAGCAGTACTTAGTTTGGTGCATAATTCATCGAAATTTGCGTTTAATTTTAGATGTCAACAGAAGGGAAAAAATTAAAGTCCAATCGCTTTAATTTATGAAGAGCGAATTTATGTTAAAATATGAAAGAAGGACATGCCATCGGTTAATTGACCTCCCTCCCTTGTTTTCATATATTCTATTGTATTCGAATACAGAAATTTCTATTTATTCTTATATCCTCAAGTGTGTTGCTTACATAAAAATTTTATTCAGAACGGTAATTAAGTAATGATAACGTATGCAACTGCAAAGTGTGGGTAAAAATTCTCTCTCCCATCCAAAGAGTCTCTAATAAATGGAATTTTATTTTCCAATCCGTACGACAATGTCTAGTTTTTTGAAAACGCGATTTTATACTTTGAACATAATAGGATCCATTATTGCACTGCATTCTCCAAAAAGTCTTTATTTGAGTATTTTCATTAAAATTCTGTGATTCCTCGAGAAACATTTCCGATCTTCTCTTCGTATTTCGAAATCAACGGCGAAGCTTTATATATTTTTCTTAATGGTTGGTACATACACATATTTACTGGGCATATTCATACTACAAATACATATGTTCATCAGTTGCAGTATCATTGACATCAATAACTCGAGCTCAGACTTAAATCCGAGAATAAATATAGTACATATATTGCAACTTCGTCATTCTTGTTTATGTGAGTTTGCCATCTCCTCGCTAGCTACTAATGAGTAAGTGTTTAACACAAATTTGCACTAATGTATTTAAATTAGATATAGCATCATAAGATCATACGATTTGTCTTCTGTTTCTTATTGTTTTCACTTTCATTTTTTAAGTTTTTTTTGTGTTCTTATTTATTTATTTCTATTTCTTTTTGAGGCAAACTAGCAACATCTGGCAAGCTTTTAAAAAAGGTAAATTCCGATTGAAAACTAAACAGCGCAATTTAGCTAAACAAACGAATTAAGTATTCGACCACCTAGTGTGGCACCAATTGGTGCGTCTGTGCCTCATGAATACGATACGTAGGCATATAAAATGCTCTTGTGTCGTTTCGAGTTTAAAAAAGTAATGGTATCAGTAGTTGTCAGTGCTAACAGATGTAAGAGTATGCTAAAATAGCCAATTGAAGCACTAAAATCATCCCTACTTAAATTAAAGCAATTGTTTCATACCGCTCTGTTTGGTTTATCATGCCATGTTGAGCCCTACTTTGCCAATGTAAAAGTTCTGTATTTTAATTGCGTCTAACGGATGGGCGGAATAGAATATATTTTATTATTTATTATAGCTGAAATCAAGAGCGATACACGTACTGTATTGTTCTTTCAACTTTTTGGCCCCTTCATTCCTGCTAAATTTCTTTTCGGCGTAAAGTTTCTTGAGGACTGAGAACAGGGAATAGTCGCTAGGGCCCAAATCCGGAGGATATGGAAGACTATTTTAACATATTTGAATAATTAACATAATATATTTGAATTAATAATATCAGCGCGTCGCCATCAAATATTTTGCGTGATTTTCATGGTACTGGAAGTATAACTCTGCCGAAAAAGTAAGGTTAGAATTAATATGGAGCATAACTTTTTAAGTCCCCATATACCGAATGTGGATCTCAGCGCCCATAACTGTCTTATACTACTTATAACTTACTGAAAATATCGGTCAATCTGTGAGATATATTATTGAAATTCAAAGAAAATCATTTCCTGATGATATTGTGCGCTTGCGTCAAAAATAGATAAAATCGCGTCAATAATTTCCACAACCCCCTTATACCTAATATACAGATTTTCAATCTTCTAGTTGAGTTTATGCCGTATATATGAGGTATCCTAATGAAATTCAGAGAGGTTCTTTTCCTGAGAACAAACTGTTCTTGTTTAATACAAAGTTTTGACAACACCTGAAAGTATCTCCTCGGCTTTGATCCTTGAAAACTGCGAGGGTATAAAATGTTCGATTACATCTGAACTTAGCCTTTCCTTCTTTGTTTTTAGTTGTTATTGTTGTAGCAAAGTAGTAGAGGAATGATGGTTTCGGCGGATATAAGTGCGAGCTCGGTCTAGGCATGTAGACTCGACTGAAAATGGAAGGAAAAATTCATTCAGTAACACCAGAGTTGTATGGGTCAATTATTTATATCACGTAATCACTTTCCACTCAGCTGGATAGATTGCAATACTATGCATTGTAATTAATGCAGTTAAGCATAATTTTGGAATTCTTTCAAAGGGATTTAACTGGTCACTGATAATTGTTTGTTCTTTTTGTTAGAAATACAAAAGTAAAAATTTTATATATTCAGAAACTGTATTTGGATTTACTGAATTTTGGTACCCATACCCAACTCGGATAGATATTACTATATACAACTTTACCTCCGACATTTGGTTTTGAAATTGACAATCCGTTTGGCGCTTTATGAGTAAAAGCACAAAACAGCTTGATTTCTTCATCCAAGTCCAAGTTTGCAATAAAAATATGTTGGTCAATGAAATGAGTAAAAGGGCGGTAAATTATTACAAAATTGCTTTTACGTATTTGACCTAAATTTCTTATATTAAGTATGCAAGTATCTGTCAGTTTCTTTGTTTACGACAAATGCACTTGACTGCATTCAGCGCCTCAGCCAGCGTTGTTGTAATGTTAAATTCCGATTACGTTACATTGCAGGCCTTCGCCGATTACCATACCGATTAGGTTGTATTCTGAATTTAACTCTTGGTTGTTGAGTTCAAAAAAATTTTTTATTTTAGTTGTAATTTTCTCTGCTTTTTGTCTTTCACTGCTATTTTCAATGTCGACATTGATTGTGCAAATAAATGTGTAAATACATATGTATTCATGCGTGTGACCGAAGCGAAAAAAAAATATATATGTATATATATCTATATAGTCTGACATATTTTTAAAAATAAAACCAGACTCATCTATGTATTTATTTATGTATTTACTGCTGCCACGAGCTAAACCGCTAAACATACATACATATATGTACATATATACTAACATATATGCCTGCATGTATTTATAGAATTTATTTTTGATATTTATTTTTTTTACCAACTACATTTTATTTTTAAAAGCAATTTCTTAGGTTCATATGTACTTTTATGTTATGTAGTTCGTACGTCGGTTAAGTATTTTATCTGGCAAAACAAAAATTTCTAAAAATGTTTTCATTGTTTTTTTTTTTGAAACAAAAAATCTAACTGAAGTACCAATACCTTTTATATTTAGACACACAATAATATATGTTATAACATATGTAAATACATATGTATGTGAATATGCAAGCGCTTTTCAAGTTCAATGCCTTCGATATGTACAGGCATATACATATATATGTAAATATATTTTCAAACTATTTGTACATTTTTGCAGTCATTGTATTATTTTATTTTCAATACTTATATACTTTTTATTATACTTTATTACTATTATTATTTGTTTAAATTTGTTCCGCCAATTTCAAGTTGTTAAATGCAACTAATTGCATTTGCATGTGTACGTATTTCCAATCGAAGCGTAATTTTTCGCATTTAGAAATTGTGCAATTCGGTAAAATATTTATAAAAATATTTGTGTAATTTTCCATGACAAAAAATTAAGCAAATTTTTATATACTTACGTATTATTTATCTAAACACCCATATATGTACATATATAATTTGTTATGAAATGCTTTTTGCCTGAACGATTTCCCATTTCCTTCCTTTGCTATCACTTATTTACGAACGTGTTTTATAGGCTAGATGGGTACCACATCTATGTATGTATGTACTTTGTTCAAGTTATTTAAAAAAAAAAAAAAACAAAGTGTGAAATACACCCACTTATTGACGATTTTTTTTTTATCTTATTTATTATTTTCTTGAATGTTATGAATATGCTTAAATTAGTTTTAGTTAAGTGTATTGTATTATGAGACAGTGAAGCTTTTCATAAATGGACCGCTTTATGGCATCGATACTGCCGCCCTTATTTTTGCGTAAGCGGTATTACAAACTGCGTGCCCGTAAGTCCTGGAAATGAGCTCTTTCGACCGTAGTAAGAGAGGTGTTAGATGATTGCTAAGTTCAAAGAGTTGTTTAGGATCATGTAAATTTTCTTGTAGTGTTGCAGCGTTGAACTTCTACGAAAATTTCGATAATACGAGTATTAGTTAATAGATTTTGGTTTAAGCCAAGAGTTATCATCTGCCTTTTTATAATGCTAAGTGCACTACTACATGCTTTGAACTTTAGAGATATCAGGCGATATGACCCCGTTTTTGTTGGCAGTTTCCTACTGTTACAGTGGCAAAACCAATTTTATTATAATAATGATGCGGCGACAAGTTGGGAACCGCTCCCATATTCTCCCGTCGGGCCAAAGTTTTTAACAAAAGCATGCTTACTACAAAAAAATTTTGCTAATACTTGGCGTCGTTACAACTCGTTTTAATAAATTTTTACGACTAAATGTACCAACATTGAATTAATTTTTATGTGACAAAACCCATAAAATATACCGTTAGTTTTTTACATTAAAATTTTCTGCTGAGTCACGTTTTTTCTCACAAGATCTATTCGGAACTTTAAGACTAAGCACCTTCGTGGGTGGGTTCTCAGTGCTTAAGGAAAAAGTAATAAATTTTTTTATCTAATCGATGTCGAATGTTACTAGAATCACTTTTATATGCGCATAAAACCAAATGTATTGAAACAAATGTTTTTTTTTCTTCCATAAGCTGCGCTCTTTCGAACAGCTGATTGTAAATATATCGGTGTATTTTAGTTGTAAGCAAAATGAGCAAGTTTCCCAAATTTATTTATATTTTGTTTATGCAATATTTTATAATTTTTTGTTTTCAGATTTACGTGCTAACAGTGCTTTTGATGCCGATTCGCGTGTTCGGCTGTCTTCTCTCACTTCTATCCGCATGGATGTTCGCCTGCATCGGCCTGTACGGTCTGACACTTGATGATTTAAAAGCGAAACCAATAAGTGGCTGGCGTAGGTAAATATTTTGAAAACACTAAATTGTTTCAAGTTCTCACGAACTTGCCACATTTCAGACACTTTCAACAAATCACCTCCGGCGCGATCCGTACGCTCTTTGTTGCCGGCTCATTTCATCATGTCAAATTTACTGGCGAACGTGCGTCACCGAAGCAAGCGCCCATTATGGTAGTGGCGCCGCACTCATCGTATATCGATTCGATAATTGTGGTTACAACTGGTCCATCATCGATTGTGGCAAAGCGTGAGACATCCGAGATACCTCTGTTGGGCAGTAAGTTGATCCCTGCATTAAAATATTATTGAATATTTCTTTACGAAATACTCTTTTCTGCATCCTTAAGAAATCATCAATTTCGCTCAACCCATCTATGTGCAACGCGAGGATCCGAATTCTCGACAGAACACGATACGTGAGATTGTAGAGCGTGCACGTTCTGAAGACGAGTGGCCACAAGTTGTTATATTTGCCGAGGGCACGTGTACAAATCGCAAGGCATTAATTAAGTTTAAGCCCGGTGCTTTCTATCCAGGCGTACCTGTACAACCAGTATTGGTCAAGTACCCAAACAAATATGATTCATTTACGTGGACTTGGGATGGTCCAGGCGTGTAAGTAGGCTGAAAAATTCATCTTTTTTTATTTTTTTCTTAATTTAAAATTTTTTTTTAAATATTTGGCCAACCCCTCAAATTAGTTATATCTGACACTTGTATGTGATACTTTTACTTCCGATCCTGTTTTTTTTTTTATTGTTAAGTGGTACCATAGTTAGTCCACACATTAGAAACTTTTTTTTACCAAACTCTCTCTAGTCCGACCCCCTGTGGGCAAACGATTTGATTAGGTGGGGTCATACACTGGTCCTGGTGGCACGTAATTCGAAAACTCGGGCTCCTCGGCTTTAAAAAGGAATGGAGAAGATATATTGTCCAGTCTGTTGTTGAGTTTCTACTGAAATCAATTCATAGGAGCCCAGCACCTCCTTCAAAAAGCTCCATGGGTCCTCATGGTGGCAGTAGACATCATTTCAACTCACTGCTAAGCCTCGTTTTGCAGCTGGTTTTGAATTATTTTCGGATGGACCGAATAATTCGAAGGTTAAGAAAACGTTTGTTTCTTCCTTTCATCATCACCTCAAATGCTGCCTACAAATTCAAAGACTTACTTTAGTTTTGCCAAAGCAGTGCTATTATCTCTCCGTACTTATCCCTTAACATTCTAGTCTTTAGTTTATATATTAATGAAGTCACGTGTGTAATGAGCTTCCACTCCTCAGAGGTGTTAACCACCTCTCTCTTTGCTTCTTTTCCTACTCTTTTGTTTTTATAATTCTTCATTGATTTATGAAATTCGTGCATTATGTTTATTTTTATGTTTTTATATTTAATATGCTGATTTCGCTTACTTTTCAGTCTGAAGTTGCTTTGGATGACAATGGCGCAATTCTATAGTCGTTGTGAAATCGAATTTTTACCAGTTTACACGCCGTCAGAGGAGGAAAAAGCTGATGCGAATTTATATGCGAAAAATGTGCGCGATATTATGGCCAAGTAAGTGCGAGATACGAGTTCACATGCATATATTTATTTTAGCATACATTTTAATTTTCATTACTTGCTTTATTTTTTCTTTTTTCTTTTTTCCTTCTGCCCATCCGAAGAGCGCTGGGTGTGCCAACGTCAGAATACTCATTCGAAGATGTGATTACAATGAGTCGTGCCAAAGATATGCGGGTGCCCTTCCCTGGTGATATTATTGAAATTGAACGAGTGCTTTATAATTTGGGGTAAATTTACGGAGATGCATGTTAAATTCTCAGTTGCTTCTCAATATCGATGCAAATTCCATCTTTGTTACATTATTACCAATTTTGTTTCAGTGGCAATATGAGTAGTTTAAGTCGATGAAAGTTAAAGTGTGCATTTGATCTCAAGTGAAAATGTACGCATAACCTATATACCTACGCCGACTTAAGCTACTTTCAGAAATCGTTTATTTTGCTTCATCCCAAATTCCATTTTTGCAGTCTCCTCCCGGATTCCGTACGTGATCAAGAATTAGTTGCAGATTTCCTTAGCTTAAACAATACTGACTGTTTAGACATATTCACCTTTGCTGAGTTACTGCGGATCGATCCAAAGAATTCACAACTACACCAGCTTTTCGCACTACTAGATCATGTAAAATTTGTAAAGATTATCATTGCATATATCTGAAATTAATCGCTCTAATTTCTTTTGCAGCATCACAAGTACACAATCAATTTGAAAAGTTTTCTGATATGCTCACTGTTCTGCAAACTGAAGAATGAAGAAATTATTGTGTTTCTGCGTGCCATAACAAAAGTAAGTGAAAATATTTCTTTTATTTATTTCTTTTTACTGTTTTGGTGACAAAGCATTTTGCCTACATTTAGAACCAATAACAAATATAACTATTAAAAGGAAACTTTCGAAACATCTAGGGTATTTTAGTAATTGGATCCCCGACTTGGGTAGGGGTTTCCAACAAGAAAAAATTAAAATCGAAATATAATATATAAGATATTGTAGTAATTGAAAAATTTGACCATAACAAACAATAAACATTGACTATAGAATTTATATAAGTTATATATATTTTGTAACATATCCACCATGAAATCAATATTGTAGTCTCTTTTTGTAAATGTACATTAGTTTATAGATGAACCCTTTATTACGTGTTTGCAGATAATTTGAAGAGTTTATATACATCTTAAGGTTTTCTAGAAACTGGTTACCTAAATTTAGTGGGTCCCCTATAAATATGTTTCGAAAATACTAACCATCAATGTAACGGTATTCTTTAATGTATAATGAAGGTGTAATATTTGATAGTAATAATATTAGAAAGGTCTAATTCGGTTATAAGCCTTGAAAACCAGACAAAAAATGCATATCCTAAAAGCGACGAGATCAGTCTGCGGAGTAGTTGTACGTATATATCTTGCATCATCGTTATATTGTGAGCTAAAAAGAGGTGAAATTATAAAAGTACCACACCTGTATCATACTTATATATGAAAACATAGTTTATTCAATCTTATATAACGAGTTTGGAATTTTAGTTGATTCGTTTGCGAATATTTTGATTGATATTGAAGGAATATCGCATAGCATGTTGCTCTTGGTAGCTGTCAAACACTTAAATATTTAAAAATGTTGTTCACCAGGTTTGAACTCCCATCTCTTGGGGTAAATTATTTACATGTGAGAACAACAACAAAGTTATAAAGTTGCATTTAAAATAAGATTTTTTGAAGAAGCTCATTTATACGGTCTAATCTCTTGTTTTATCTCTATTTAACAATAATGTCAGTTTATTTGATTTAAGCCAGTTGTTTGTTCGATTGTCAACTCTCCAAGTTTTGCCAATTTGAAAGCAGCTTGGATTACTCAACGGGATTTGTTAAAATATAACTTCTGTTCGTCCACAATTTTAATAGATTCTTGTTACTTAGACTTATTTTAGATTTTTTCAGCTTTTTTCTCCTATGTGATTGATATAAATATAGCCATATTTAATATATATTAAATACTCAGCACGGTGGAGCTAATTTATTAGGTCATGGCTATGGTCCACGCCATCGAGACAATGCCACTCCCACGAAATTGTGGAACATTCAACTTGACCTTAGTTTTGCTGGACAAGTGTTCCCAAATAGACAATCCGAAAAAAATCTGTGCTTCCTCCATATGATATTCTTTAATACAGTTTAATAATTTAATAAGTTGCGAAATCTCAAAAACACGTATATCCAAATTAAATTAATCGATAACCCACTTTTCAGCGTAATTCTCCAAAATTTCGGGTGATTTGTAAAACTTGGGGTAAAGTTTTTTAATCATATTCTCTTGGTACATTTTAAAATTAAGCACAAAAGTGCAATAACAATTTATGATTAGCATTAGCAATTAGCATGATTTGTCATATATAACGGCATTTTCAATTACCAATCCCATTTTTCGAATCGAGGTAGACATACTAATTTCTGTACCTCCCAAAGTTACCAATCTTTGACAATCTTTATATAAATTTGAAGATATTAATTATTTAAAAAACCTTAGAAAAAATTAACACGTTTAAGAGAATGCTATAATTTGATCAGCTATATGACAATTTTAAAAAATTTTGGATTTCACCAGCTCGAGGATAAACAATATTTGTTTTAATCCGAATTTCGTTTAATTTCGAATATGGGATTGACAATTATTAATATAAATAACATGGCTCTTACAATTTTTATAACTATATAATGTTATTTAAAACACTTTATTCATATTCACCACGCACCCCAAAATTCATCGATCCGTTGAATTATCTCATTACTAACTCATTTGCTTCATTTGAAAAATAAAAAATATTAATTGTTAGTTTTATGTGTTTAGTGCATAATATTACTTTATACCCTCTCAGCTCTACGCGGAGTCATCGCAACTTATTATACGCCAAAACTTCGCTCGCATTCTGAGGCACACGGGCAAAATGTCGCCGGAAAAGTGTGATGCGTTATTCTTTGCTATCGATAGTACGAATAAAGGCTGCATTTCGTTTGGTGAGTATACATTTTTTCCATAAAATTTCTACTCTTATTTATTAGTATTCTTTTTCATATAAAAGATGAGTTTGAGCGCTATACCAAGGATCACCCAAAGTACAAATTCCTTTACAAGAAGCAGGAGCACTTGAGAAGAACACAGGCAGGCGGAAATCTAAAAAAGCAAATTTAGAACAAAGTGAAAAAAATAGATGAAAAAAGAAAGTAAAAAAGAAGCAAAAAATAAGAAAAGAAAAAACGCTTGTGTGCGTATGTGTATGTATGTCTGCTGTCATGAGTACTGCAATTTCCAATTATAATGGATTTAAGTATTAAAAGCAAAAACATCAGGCGTATTTCAATTTAAAGCAAGAAATGTATCAATTTCTTAACTATTATTTCAAACATCTTTAATAACATCCGTTTAACAAAGCTAAAAGTAAAACATTTTCTATAATTGTAAAAAAACTTATTATTTGAGCAATTAAGAAGCAAAAAATGCAAATTTGATATTAAACTAAAAAACTCTAGTGTATTTTTTAACAAACCAAAGCTTCGAGAGACAATCTAAAGTTTACGTATTTTTGTAACCTCAAAAATTTGCTAATGCATAAAATAGATTGAGGTTAAGTTAGTGTGAGGATGTGTTAAGCATGTTAATGTCACACATAAAATCTACGAGGACAGACATAAAAATTAAATTAACTAAAATATATGTAAGTAAAAATGTTCTCATTACTTGGCTCAATGGTAAATAGCGACCGAAATTTTTTGATTTATGTAATTTAAATTCCAAATTCGCTACTACTTTCATTAACTATATCAATTGAAGTTAAATTTAGCGTTTATGGTAGAATGTAATAAACGTAAAACCATTACAAAATAATGCATATTAGTTAAATATTGACTACGTTTACATTTAATGCCAATAATATTAGACAAATAGAATTATAATACTTTTAGTAATGTAGGCGTAATGTGTAGTTGGCCAAATTTATTATGTAGTATACAATAATATCTATATATATATATTATACACTTATGTATACAAGTAAGCATATGAGCAGAAAGTGTCGCATATTATTTATGAATTAAATATATATGTATATATAAATATGTGCAAATACGTAACGTATACATTCAAGCACTTAAAAATACTAATAGTTTTAGTAACCTATATAATGCTTATATTTTACGGATAATGTAAGTACATATATATGTAGAAGCTGCACATCGCCTACTCGTTTTTAAGTTTGCGTTTACGTTTACGAATTGCTGATCTCTCCTTAATGCATTCGAGAAGTTGAAAACAGAGCATAAAGTGTTATTATAAGTTACAAACTAAAATAGCATATGTTCTGCCTTTTATTGTTCCTCTCATTTGACCAGCAAGCGTACTTATGCTAATTTCATTTTAATATTAATATATTAAATATAATTTTTGATGCAACTCCTTTAAGTTTTTTTTTGTTTTGCTAATTTTAAATTATTTTACGAAATTACTCTCATGTTAATACAAATTTTTTGCTAGTTCCTTCCATTTTTTTTTTTTTTTTTTGAGCACTTAACCATATTGAAATGGGTGTAATTACTATGATTACTACAAGTATTGCGTTCGATATTAAATACGTAGATATTTATAGATTTTTGTATGTATAAATTCATACATACTCATTGCATTGCTTTATTGAATTTACGAATTATAAGTATAATATTTATTGCAAATAGTTTACTAATATTATAGTTATAGTGTGAGTTGTAAAAGTGTGAAAACAAGAAATAAATAAACGAAAGAACTGTAAAAATGGAAATGGAATATATTGTTTTTTTGAAATAGTGCAATAGTGCCATAGACTGGCAAATATGGCTGAGTGAGATAGAATACGCCAGGGCATACAAAAATATGACAAATAAATAATATGATATAAATAAATAATAATCATATATATAAATAATATCAATATAAATAAATAATAATAATATATATAAATAAATAATAATAATATATATAAATAATAACAATATAAATAGATAATAATAATATATATAAATAATAATAATATATATAATAATAACAATATAAATAAATAATAATAATATATATAAATAATAACAATATAAATAAATAATAATAATATATATAATAATAACAATATAAATAAATAATAATAATATATATAAATAATAACAATATAAATAAATAATAATAATATATATAATAATAACAATATAAATAAATAATAATAATATATATAAATAATAACAATATAAATAAATAATAATAATATATACTTTTAGTAAGTTAAAATACAAAAAAAAACCATTCATAATAGAGTCTTCAAAACATACATATATTTATGGTGAGTTCACAGCTAAACAAATCCGCTGTGTCTACAAATATTATGATTGTCATATAGCGCTAGTCTTTATCTTTTAAACAATACTGTATTTGTTGATATTGGTTCTATATGAAAGCAGAAAAAGGGAGAAAAATACACAAATGCCCATCAGAAAGATCTTTTTCTGAGCATTAAATATTTTGCACGATTTTTTTAGCATAACTCTAACAATATTTTTATACCCTATTTATTTCCGAAATTTACTCACCAACGATTTATTTAAGTCATATCTGACTAATTGTCTGTCGGATGTTTTTGAAAACTTTTCTTTTCCTTGTGCTCTTTGCTACTCCCCCATAGAATTATAAAATTTAACTGAACTTAGAAAATATAATTATCATGAATTTCAATTGAGTCGGGAGAAACGAATGTGGGTAAAAAAATTTGTATTTTCTAAAACTGGTTCCAGCTGGCTATGGGGCAGTACCGACCTAATAAAAATCCGAAGTGGACTACTACCTCTAGTAAGGAAATTTCATTTGTGGTTAATAGTTAATAGTTGAACATTGCTTGTGTTTAAATGTTATCTTTGATTCATTACCTGTTAATTTTTGCTGGTCTTGGGAAGAAAGAATTATAGTAACGACCATCGAAAGCAGCAGTTATTAGTTAAAAAAAAAAATTAAGTTCAAATATTCAAGCAAATTGTTGTGTATTCCCGCAATTGAGTTATCAAAACATCATTTTTAATACGAACATTTATTCTACTTTCGCTTGATATGACATCCATATTCTTATGGTACGGCATATGCCCAACGTTATCTGAAATGTGTGAATTTGATCCATGCCAGATGTTCTGCTATTTTTCAGTGGTTTTTCGCCGAGATTTCCTTTGCTTCTTCGACATCTTAAACGGAGATGCATGCACGACATACATGAGTCGACTACGGCTACTCTCAACGATCTTATGGTCTTCATTTCCACATACCTTCACGGTACTATAATGGCGTCGGATTTTTCGAATATGTGAAAAGTATACCATAATACAGTCATTCTCTACAAGAGATCTTGTTGGTATGTTTTCACAAATTTTCGGATGCATTTGATTTCCTTACATGTCTACGAAAGCCACAGACTTATTGAACTGCCCTGTTCTCCAAGAAAAAATTGTATAAATTCTTTATCACATTTCGGCCACATGAAGTTGAAAAAGGGGGCTCGAATTAATAAGTATGATTTGTTAGGAAACGTGCTTGTAATTAGAATTTATTTATAGCCTGTTCTTTGGAGTCAGATATCGATAAAAAGTCGGGTAACCAATTGGTACGAGCTGATCCCAAACTATTATCTAACTTACAAATGTGTGCTACGAATATGTACATGCATACATATGTACGTGAGAAGATATTTAAAGGGGCGTTATATCGTTAGCGATAAAATGTAACGCCCCGAATTTATTTCGTGAGCTCCATATAACTAAACTGCACAGTCTTGCTCCAGCAGTGTGTGCAACAGCAACAAAATATTTTATGATTATCGTTATATAAAATAAGATTTATAGGAAATACAACAGCAACTGTGTTGATGCTGAAGAAAAGTCCGTGCTAAAGAATCATGTCGCTCAACAGGATAACATTATCCTGGCGCATCTCAGTGCTTCTAATCGTGTTCATAATATATTTGGAGGATCCAGTTGATGGATTTGTTAACTCGTAAGTGTTAAGTGAAGAAACAAAATAGTGAAATACGCCCCTAAAAGCATTATGTGTGTTAATGAGCTTCCTTCGTTTCTAGACCCAAGATTATAACAAAAGATGGCAATCTAATTGTGGAATCTGGACTCAATCGTAACATTACCTTTCGTCTGGATGGCTCGTCGCGCATTAATATCAACGACGAATATGATTTATTGGATCTTCTCTTGGTAGGTGGCAGTTACAATGGCTCCTCATCAAAGCGTAAGGATGTCATCGAAGCGGATAATTTGATAGAACTCTCCAATGACTTTAGTACATTACGTGACTACGTCTTCGGTACAAATGGTTTGAATAGACGTATAAATACAATGTTGAATAGGTGAGTACTGGTTATTGGAGTCGTCGATGGGTTCGTTATGACTAACCTCCTATAAAAACTACTTCTTATTTTATCATCGTTCATAGGACACGCATGAATAATCGATCACTGCAACGCTTCCAAACTCGTTTGCAGAGTATAGAACGGAAGGTACAGAGCTTACAACAACGGCTCGAATTGGATAGTTGTAAGAGTAATCCATGTGATAATGGTGGAACTTGTATAAATATGTTTGATGGTTTCCTTTGTCAATGCACGAAAAACTTTGAGGTAAGTAAAGCTAAGTGACTTCCTCGAGTGTCAGAGAGAGGAAAGAGAAATAGACAATGTGGCAAATAGAAAGTGAGAGGCCACGTGGAGAGAAATATATTAAAATATAGGGAGTCAAAAAGCTTGTTGGAGGAGTATTTCGAAAATATGGACTTCTTGACAATACCCTGCAAAGTTAAAGTCAAACACTTATACATTTCGAAAATTGTAAGTGTAAGAAATATCTCAGTTCAGGTTTTCTTATACATTGCAGCAAAGTGGAAGAGCGAGAGAGATTGTGAGAGAAAGTGAGATGGAGAGATAAAGAGAGGGGGAGATATTGTGAGAGTAAGAGGCAGAAAAGGAGAGAGTCATAGAGTGAGGAAAACAAGTTAAAGTTAAAAGGGCATAAATACGAGGAAACTGATTATCCCAAAGGGTATATGTAAGGGTATTGGAAAAAAGAGAAACTTCAAAAAATTCATTTTCTACAATACTACTTGGTTGAATGTTAGCCTCGACACTTTTGATCCATATCGATACCGATATCTCATTTATGATTTCTGAGACATTTCTACTAGTCGAACAAATTTTCTATTAAATGTGGTACACCCACTTATATATGCATAGTTCGCAGATATCAGATATTTCGGCAGTTGAACTGAAGTCGATTTAAAAATATTCAAATGTCGCCAAACCATACATAAGATTAATCGAGCACGTTCTCTCTTAGAAAGCATTTCTTAGACAACATATAAGTTTGTCATATTAAGGAATAGACTATATTGTGGGCTTCAAGTTTCAAGGTTTTGGAATCAGTTTTTTGATAAGATCCCTCTTGGAATAATAATCATAATGCATCTCTGATGACAGATGGAGAAGAGAAAATTTTGGTAGAATGTTGCCTTAATAGTCCTTTGCTAGATAAAACTTCAGGTTCATTTCAGTTGAATTAATCCTCAGAAGAATTTTCTTTCAAACCATTTTTAAAATGTTATTGATTGGATGTTTCTTTGTTTTAGGGCGCCACCTGTCAGAAAGATGTCAATGAGTGTGCTCTCTATGCTGGCACCGATTTGGGCTGTCAAAATGGCGGTCAATGTGTGAACCAACATGGCGGTTACAATTGCATTTGCACTGCTGGTTGGTACGGCATACACTGTACCCAACGCAAAGGAGATTGCATGCAATCATCCTCATGGGAGCTTTGCGGTCACGGCACATGTGTAAGCAGTAACGATGATTTTGGCTACAAGTGTATCTGCGATGTGGGTTGGAAAACCAATGGGCTGACGCCGTCCTGCACCGCCGATGTGGATGAATGCAACGAATCACATCCGCCATGCGAAACCAAGTGCATTAATTTACCCGGTTCCTTTACGTGCAGTCCATGTGCTGCCGGTTTAACCGGTAACGGTGTTAATTGTCGTGATATTGACGAATGCGCCACCCAAAATGGTGGTTGCAGTCTGAGTCCACACGTTGCTTGCATAAATACCTATGTAAGTATAATGTGCTCAGGAAGATGAGGTGGGTATTGTAATCCATTGTATTTCCAATTAAGGGCTCCTATCATTGTGGGGACTGTCCACTCGGATGGATTGGTGATGGCCGTAGTTGTGTGAGACGTAGCGGCAGCATGGATGGCAACGGCGCTACCGCCACCAGCTGCGCTCTGAATGACTACTGTCATCCGCTGGCTAAATGTACCGAAGTCTCGAACACTGTAGTCTGCTCTTGTCCAGCAGGCATGGTGGGCAGTGGCGTGGGTTTAAATGGTTGCATGTACAATACACATCAACGTTGCGATGCATTGCCGTGCAAGGTAAAAGATTCTACCGAAGTTTTTAATAGAAATATCTCTACATATATAATTTATTTACTTTTTTTTTTATTTTAGAACGGTGGCACCTGCGTATCATCTGGCGACATGTTCATCTGCATCTGTCCAATGGGCTACACCGGTCCAATATGTTCGGAAGCCATCAATCCTTGTACACCGAATCCCTGCCGCAATAATGGACGCTGTCGCTCCACGGGCGGCACCACATTCGAGTGTCGTTGTCCGCCAGGTTTCAGAGGACGTTTATGTGATGCGCGCTTTAGTCGTTGTGGCGGCATACTGTCAGGTCAGACGGGACATTTGAAATATCCCGAAGGTTCCGCTTATGATCACATGGCTCAGTGCGCTTGGGTTATACGTACGAATGAGTCGTTGGTGTTGAATGTCACATTTACTGCTTTTGAATTAGAAGACGCTACTGAGTGTCGTTTTGATTGGCTGCAGATAAATGATGGTCGCAGTGCAGCTGCGCAAATTATCGGTCGCTTTTGTGGCACACATAAGCCGAGGGGCGGTAATATTATCTCCAGCAGCAGTGATTTGTATTTGTGGTTCAGATCTGATAACTCGACAGCGAAGGCCGGTTTCGAATTGGAATGGAATTCCGTGCCGCCGCAATGTGGCGGTATTATAGAGTTTGACTCGCATGGCACGTTGTCTTCGCCCGGCTCACCGGGTAACTATCCGAAGAATCGTGATTGCCAATGGCATTTGAAAGCTCCGAATAATAAACGTATCAAGTTGACTTTTTTCAGTTTGCAAATCGAAAAGCATGATAGTTGTAATTTTGACTACTTGGAGGTGAGTGTCTCTCTTATTTGAAAGCTAAAACAAAGCTAAATGTAGTAATATCATGATGATAAAGCGTTTTGTACACCTAAAAAGAATCGAATTCAGTTTCAGGCGTGATTCAATCGTCCGCTTCATTGAACAAAACCCTGTCTTATTGCGCGTATTTAACGGTTTATTCAGCAAAACATCAATAAATACCTGATCTGTGGCAACCAGTCTTTATATTGACTTCAACTCAGATTTTTATTGACAATTTTTAACGTTCATTCGACTTTTGTCGAGGTTAACGTATTTAAGGCTTAGGTGCCTTATACTCGAAATGTCAACTCCTAGGCCTTTTTATGAAAAGCATAAGAAAATGTGGTTTTCCTTCGATTACTTTTAAAATTAATTGTCTTCAAATTAACGGCTGAAGTCCTCTCCTCAACGCAGCCGCTCCTGTTAACTTTTGTGTCCATGGGAGGTAACGCTGATTTGAGCTAGTATCCACAAAGAAAATCCTAACCCAAAACCCCAACGGATTAATTTTCGTACGTTCTTTATCTTACAGCGCATGAGTTCGATATTTTTACTTCTATATAATTCTATTTAAGACGGTTACTAGTCCATCTCATGGCTATCAATGAAAATTTGAAATTGTATTAAAAAGAACGAGATACTTTTTGTCGAGTTTTTGTTTTTTTTTTTACGCTCATTTTACTTATCGCTGTACTTGTTATTCCCAGATCATCGATGCAATTGCCGATTCGACCATAGTGAAATATTGCAATACAACTGCACCGTCACCGCTAATGCTGCCTACCAATGAGGCTATCATTCATTTCCATTCCGACAACATCGACACGGATGCGGGCTTTCAAATATACTATTCGACCGAGCATCGTGTGCCAGGTTGTGGTGGAACTTACACAGCTAAGCAAGGCACAATCACATCTCCGAATTCATTGGAAGATTCAATATCCTGTGAATATGATATAAAAATACCAATGAGTGAATCGATTAAAATCGAATTTAAAAAAGTCGAAATGGGCGAAGACGACTGCTTCGAGGTTAGAAAATCTTTATCTCAAAACTTATTAATCTGGCGGGGAAAATTAAAGATAATTAATTATAAATATAATTATGTACTTTGATATTATAGTTCCACGATATCCATCCGAGTACGCGCGAACTCACATTGCAGGCTAAATACTGTGGTGGCTATAATTCTGATCCCCCAGTTTTTTTACATTCTTTATACAATGGACTGCGTATTAAATATTTTGGAAGGGGTGGTAGATTCGAACTCAAATATGAAGCTGGTAAGTAGAGTGGCCATTAGTTTTATTGCAACATTCAGTACTCAACATATATCACACAACTTCAGATTGTTCTTACACTTATGAGAGTCCAAATGGTATTGTGATGTCGCCCGGTTATCCGGAATTGAGTAATATTGAACGTTTCTGCAATTATAAAATTACGACTGAACCAAACACCGTTATATCGGTTAAATTTTTGGATTTCGATATCAAAGATAGTAGTGTGGATGCAAGTGGTTGTGCCTTTAGCTCGCTTAGAGTAAGTATTTGCGAGCTTGCTCATTCTAAAACACATGTAAACATATATATATCTACAGATCAACGATGGTCTCAATCAAAATATTATGGGTCCTTACTGCGGCAATAGCACACCGCCAATTGAGTTTGTTTCTAAAGCAAATATGCTTATTTTGACATTTAAAACTGGCATTACTACATGGGGTAAAGGTTTCAAATTGGAATATCTTTCCATACCGATGGGTAAAACAGATTGTGGTGGCGTCTTTACGAAGCCAGGTCACAAGATACGTCTACCCAATGACGAGCATGATATGTATTTAAATAATTTGGAATGTTACTGGGTAATAATGGCGCCGGAAGGCAAAGGTATTATGATCAACTGGAATTCATTTAGCTTGGAAAAGGCTATGGATTGTATGTACGATTATGTGGAAATCTTTGATACTTTGCCGAATGATGACAATGAGCATCCATTGGGCAGGTAAGTGTTGATTTCTTCTTCGTGTGATATTTGTTGTGACAGAAGTTTTTTAATGCTTTTAAGTGATTCAATTTAAACTAGTTCTTTAATATTTTTCTACAATTGAGGAGTCTTACGAATATAAAGCCGTCTCTGAACGACTAATGAATTATAGTGGGCAACTTGTTGAATCGGAATACACTCGCCCGTTCAGCAGTTATAAAATATGATTAATTTTTTCTAATTCTTTTATAGATACAAAAAAAAAGTCTAAAAAGTAATGCAAGTGAGATAATCCTTTAGCGATTGTAACTATTTCAAACATTGGACACAACTATCAACTTAAACAAAATTTAGTAAGCTTGATCTGAAACTATCTAGGCGAAATTATACTATAACCTTTTTTGTTCAAGTACTGTCAGTTCGACAGTATTCTCCAAATATTTTTGTGGTTACAACAAACAGCGAAGAGCTCGGGTTATCGCGTGAAACTCTAGTTAACCTTGCGCAGTTGGATTATGGGTTCAGGGTACAGCCCTACTTTACATATGTTTTGTCCTCTCAAATTCGATCAAATTTGATACATGAGAAGACCAAAAATTTTTCTATAATATACACATATACTATTTGTCGTTTGTCTAGTTGATGTTACAATTTATATCTCGGACGATAGATATTTTTTTTTTATAAAATCGTAACTCATGTGTTTTCAGATATTGCGAAACACCACCCTCATTCTCAAGCCATTCACGTCTTTTAACAATCAAATTCATCTCAGATAGTTCGGAAGGGAATGCGGGTTTCGAGGCTACCTATGAATTCCTCGATCTTACCAAGCAATGTGGTGGAGAAATATTCTCTTCCACCGGACGTATCTACTCGCCAGAGTATCCAGCCAACTACACAAATGGTGTGGACTGCATATGGGTAATCAATACTGCAGAGAACACACAAATGAAACTAGATTTCGACATGTTTGAGCTTCAAGCGGGCGATAACTGTGAAAATGATTGGCTGGAGGTGCGGTAAGTTTCAAAAAAGTTCATTTTGAATAAATTTTATATATTTATAAAATTATTTATTTCTATTATAGTAACGGTGGCTCCGAGAAATCACCGCTAATAAACAAATACTGCGGCACCCTAATACCACGTCAAATACCATCATTCACCCATCAAATGCGCATACATTTTCATAGCGATAATTTTCTCAACGCACGTGGTTTCCAAATGCACTGGTCTGTATACTCGAATGGCTGTGGTGGTAATATAAACGCTGACAGCGGTGTAATCGCTTCACCATGCTACCCCAATCCATATCCACACAATGCTGAGTGTGAATGGCGCATACAAGTGCCGAAAGGCTCTTCCATACATTTTAGTATTGAAGATCTGTCGATTGAGGAATTGTTCAACTGTCATTACGATTTCTTGGAAATATTCAATGGACGCACCGACTTGCATCCACTTCTGGCGAGATTGTGCCAGCTGGAGAGGGATGAACCCAAACAGTTGTACACCACGAGTAATGAAGCGTTATTGCGTTTCCGCACCGATGGCAGTCAACGAGAACGTGGCTTCCTTTTATCGTACTATGCAAATTGTTCGCGAACCATTACCGATATTAACGGTGTTATCGAAAGTCCAAACTTCGGTAATCCCTATTTTAAAGATCCCATCAATTGTTCGTGGACTATTCAAGCGCCGAAGGGCAATAAAATTGTACTACAATTTTCACATTATGAGAAAAGCGAGGGAGGCCATGATCTTATCTTCAAAGAGCCCGACAAGAACGAAACTCTATTTCACCTACTATCGCTAAATGAGAATTTCACTTCAACGGGCAATATACTTAACATTATACAGAACACTACTTGGATGAATTTCCGTTTGGAGTACGCAATGTTCGGTTGTGTACAAGTGTTCCATCGTACAACAGGTGAATTTGAATCGCCGAACTATCCACTATCGTATCCAAACGATATGGAGTGTATGTGGGAAATCAAAACTACTCCGGGTCAAGGTATTGAATTAACAGTAACGGATTTGGATATTGAGGAAACGGTTAATTGCACTAATGATGCATTGGTGGTGAGTTGACGTCGCTTACTATTTGTAAAAATTTTTTTTTAAGTCTGCCCAGTGGTAAAAAACAGTTTATTTGTTTTTGTAAATGTTTTATTTTTTATTTGTTTGCATATTTTGAGAACACTATATATTGCCAACATAATAATATGTCAATATTTTGTAAAAATACGATTTTTCCTCTCCCAAAAAGTTACTAAAAACGCATAACTATTTTGTTGGAACATCTAAGCATAACCTAATTAATACGTAATTGCAGATATCCAGTCATTCTGACAGCAAAAATTATAAAGAACGTCATTGTGGCAGACAGGATATATTAGTTATCACGAGCTCGAGTCATCTACTATTCGTGCGTTTTATTAGCAATAAGGAACACAATGGAAAAGGCTTCAAGGCGTCCTACAAGATACTGAAATCACGTAAGCACTAGTGCAAGATTATTTTTACTGAACTTGTTCTATTTCTATTTAATGTTATCCGTCAAATGGAGGCTGCTATAAGTTTAAAGTCATCTAAAAACAATAAAAAAAACATTTATAATATCTGCCAGGAAGAGTTTCTCTTTAAAGTCAAGCAATTTCCTAGTTGTTCGGATGTAGGCTAAAACTACAAGGCCCTCCTCCATCTATAGAATCGAAAATAGAGAACGGCTTTGCCTTCGATTCTAATTAAAAAATTCTTTTTTCCATAGAATGTGGTGGTGTGTTGTCCAGTAAAACCGGTGTAATCACATCTCCGAATTATCCGCTCAATTACCCGGCGGATTCAAGGTGCGAGTGGACCATTGAAGTAAACCTTCATCATTCCATCACATTGACATTAGAGGAAATTGAAATGGAAAGCTACTACTCCTGCGAAATGGACTATTTAGAGGCGTACGAAGGCGCCAACAGTGATAGTGATCGGCCAGCGGATGAAGAGAAGCTATTATTCAAGGTGTGTGGCCTTGAATCCGTAGAGAATTCATCGCAGACCGAGTGGGTGACCACAACCAATGCAGCAGTGTTGCGGTTTGAAAGTGATGATAGCATACAAGCGAAGGGCTTCAAATTGAGTTACAAAGAGGTAAACAAATTAACATTTGCATTATTTAATAACACGTACACACATGTACTTACATGCCAAATTATATATCTGTGTAAATTCATTCATAGAGCTGTGGCCAGCATATTCAAATTGTTGACGATGATATTGGCTATATAGCAATAAGTCGCAATGCGATAACGAATGAAACTTGCGAATGGCATTTGGTGGCCAAGGATCTTAGCAAACATGTACAATTCACACCCACACATGTTCAGTTGAGTCCCTTAATATCGTTATCGGCGATGCTTGAAGAAGATTGCATGGAACAAGGCGTTAAGGTAAAACCCATGCATTGGCAAAAAACAGTATTTAAGTGCCGTTATTTGTTTGTAATTATATTAAAATTCTTCAAAATACTAAATACACATAGATATATGATGGCGTGGACCACACAGCACCGCTGCGCAGCAAATTTTGCAAAACACATCCCTCGAATGTCATTTCGAATGGGCATGCGCTCACGATCAAGGTACCAATGAATGTAACAACAGAATTCGAAGGCTACTACCAACTGACGGATAATTGGTGCGGTGGCTATTACATGTCATTAAGCGGCAAATTCGCATCACCCTATTATCCTTCCTCATATCCGGTGAACATCAATTGCGAATGGTATATTACGGCGAGTGAAGGCAATTCGATTGTTCTCACAATTGAAGCCTTCGATATGGAACTTTCAGACGGTTGCAATAAAGATTACTTGGAAGTGCGCGAGTCCACGGAGAGTGGCCGTTTGATGGGATTGTTCTGCGGCAATGATATACCATCACCTATAACCGGGCTTCAAACAGTGTGGATTAAATTCAGCAGCGATAATGAGGGTGTAGGCAATGGTTTTATGGCATCCTATAATTATGGTAAGTTGATATAAAAAGTTCGATTTATACTGTGGTATGTAGTATTGATGTCTTTCCTCTGTTTAAAGGAACACACAATGAGATAAATGGCAAAAATGGCACAATACAGTCACCACATTATCCAACCAAGTTCCGTACAGAAGAACCCTACACCTGGCGCATTACTGTAGACAAAGATTATGTGCTCATACTGTTGCTGAATCATATAATAGATGTCGATATACCATTTATTAAGGTAATTGAAATATTGAAAGATCCCTGGTTGTAGAATAGAAAATTGTGGGTAAGATAATATTGGCGCCCAGTGCTGTCTTAATGGTACACAAATTTTTATAGCTAGTTTTGAAAAATACTGCTTGGAAAAAAAAAAAAATCCATAACCGAAAATAAATTCACGTCCATTCCGTTTGGTTATAACAAATAACAGTTGTATTCAATGTTTTATTGCGGGAAATTTGTAGTTTCTATCGACAGCATCTAAGAATAGATCCAGAAAACGAAATGTTCCGGCGAAGTTAGGCAATTCCCAAATATAATGGACTCTAATTAACAGAATTTACTCGGATTTTATTAAAGGACTGTTCTTTGGGATACTAATCTAGTTATCATATTATGTATTTCTGAAAGTTATAATTGAAAATATAAAAATAGTCTCTCAGTAGAAGTATATGGTTGCCTATACAAACCAAGCTAACCTATAAATATTAATTTCGTTTAATTTTGGATTTGTAGTACTAACTTTGTAGAAATACATGACTCCAATTCAAACTTAAAATCAACCTATACTAATCTAAAAAAAAAAGGTTTTGTTTTTTATTCAACCTTCATAAATTTGTTTGCTAAATTTCTGTCTGCTAGATCTACGATGGCTATTCGGATATAGGACTTCAAATCGATTATTCCAATACACATTATGTACACTCAAGCACAAATATAGTTTACATCAAGTCATATCGAGGACCCTTCCAAATTGAGTGGTCAACAATTTCAAAGGACGACTTGAAAAATAATCAAACCTTAGAAGAAAACGCAGCAATTTGTGGCACAAATTCATATTCTATAGACAACGTTAATCATGTGTACATCAATTCACCTGGTTATCCCATTGGTTACCCACCTTCGCTCAACTGTAGCTGGGTCCTCATGCCGACAAATCCCGCTACGCATGTCGTGGTAGCAATGGGTAGGGTAGATCTGGAAGACATATCAGAATGCTTGGCCGATTACATAACGATCTCGGCAAGTAGCGACATGCAAAATTGGGAGGAGTCTGCACGATTTTGTAACAAGAAAGAAAATGAATTTAAAGAGTACCATGGAAACCCATATCTAAGACTATCCTTTGTCACCGACTTAAGTGTAAATAAGTCTGGTTTCTCTGCTAGTGCAAGGGTTGGTTGCGGTGCGTTGATGACTGCCAGACAGGCTTTAGTCAATCTCACTGAAATATTATCAGGCATCAATCAAATACAAACCGAATGTGTGTGGAAGATAAACGTACGCCAAAGTCGACGTATACGCATACGATTTTTAGAGTCTTACATAGTGCCAGATAATCAAGGGAATAATTGTCGCACTTACTTATTGGTACGCAATGGCTTGGCCGAAGATTCACCTTTTCTCGGCAAGGGCAAATATTGTGACAATAACATTGAAGATGTGCTGGAGACTACCTCGAACCATGCATTCATAAAATTTTCGCGCATCCACTACGGACCCTACTTCAAGGCCGCTTTCCATTATGAAGAGATAACTCATGAGTGTTCCGATGTGTTGGTTTTAAGTGAAGACACACCCTCCGACCGTACGAAAACCATAAATTCGCCTAATTATCCGAACATACCGAACCCACATTCGGAGTGTATTTGGCGTGTGTCGGCGCCAATGCATCACATAATAGCAATAGAATTCAAAGACGAATTTGATTTGGTGTCATCCGACAGTCAGTCAGGCACTTGTGATCGCGAATATGTGCAGCTAAACGATGGCGCCACCGAACTGATGCCGATAATCGGTGTGTATTGTGGTAAAACAAAGCCAAATACGAAGTTTACAACGGGTAGTGTGTTGCGTGTGAAATTTTTCACCGACATCTCAGAGCCACATGTCGGTTTCAAGGCCGTAGTTTCGATCGGTCGTTGCGGTGGTTCTTATTATGAACCTCAAGGTGAAATCGTCTCACCCGATAATGAGCTATTAAAAGCGGCACGTGACTTGGAATGTGTTTACACAATAGAGGTGGAGCGTGGCAGTACGATCAAATTGATAGTGGAGAAAATGGAATTGCCGGATACCGAAGGTTGCACCGCAGATAGTAATTTGCAATTGCAAGAGATCATTTTATACGATGGTACAGATAATGTTACTGATTCTCTCCGCATCTGTGGCAGTCGGAAGGATAGAACTTACATCGTCGAGAGTAGTAAACTGATTATACGCTATTATGTTAAGGAGTTTAAGCCTACGCACGCATTCAAACTCACATATACGGCAATCGGTACACGTTGTGGTGAGACAATTACCGCACCACGTGGCACACTTTACACGCCAGGGTATCCGCAGGGGGTTACGCGTCCCACACATTGCGCTTGGAAGATACGCGTACCGAAAGGTAAACGTGTCAAAGTGGAAATACTTGATTTCGACATCGGCGTCGGCTTAAATGTAACCAACTCATTCGGTCATATGAGCTCTTTCCGTGGGCGTCTCAGTTTTGCTAATGACTTTGAAATGCAATCGATAATTGCACGTGTCACCACGAATCCACCGGCTGTGGTCTACTCAACCGATAATATAATGGCCATTGATGCCTTTCTACTGTCGTTCAGTCAACATCGTGGCTTCAGGCTACGCTTCTCATCCGATGAAGACTCACAGGTGTGCCAACATAATGTCAAATTAGAAGATGGCGAGGGTGTAATGCGTTTCAGACGTAACAATGATACCGACATTTACTGCAGTTACATGTTGAAAATGCAAGATAATCGAACATTAACGCTGGAAGTAGAGAAATATGAACGAAATGCTACCTTAGCACTGCATGTGGCATTCTGCGGTTATATGTCGCCATTGAAATTGGAATTGAACACGCAGCAGATATTGCCAGAGCTTCTGTGTAAAAATGATACGCATGCCATTGTACGGCTACCCTACCCGGTTACAATGAAGTTAATGGGCAATAGACGCAATCGACTAGCTAATTTGGAATTGAAGTATAAAGTGTACCAATGCGGCGGCATACGTTCCATTTACTCGGATCTCAATATAACCGAGCCGCAGATGGGCAATTATAGTGGTGTATTGGAGTGCGCTTGGGCCGTATGGCCCGATCATGAGTTTAGCGTGGATGATATGGACGATCTGGATTATTGGTCGGCAGGCACCCAGATCGAAGTTTCACTATCAACGGATTTCAAGGACAATTGCGACGATCAATATCTAATAGTGTACGGTGGACCAAATCAGAACTTCCCACATCTCGGGCGTTTTTGCACGCAATCCTCTATGGAGAATATGGTGGTGGAGCGTGGTGTATTTGTGGAATACTACACACGCAACTATGAAACACAATCCAAGTTTAATTTTACACTGAAACAAGGCAGCGGTTGCGGTGGCACACTCACCTATCCATATAGACCGATCACATTTGGCGATCAATACAAGAATAACATCGAATGCGTATGGACACTGGCAACTGAGGCTGGTTTTCATATTGGACTTTACTTCACTGATCGCTTCTTTATTGAATCGAGTAAGAATTGCACCAAAGATTATTTACTTGTGCAACAGAAGTCAGTAAATGGCACTTGGGAGGATTTGGGCCGTTACTGTGGGCGTGAACCGCCGCAATCGGTGAATAGTACAACAACTGAGATGCGTCTGATTTTCCGCACAGACGCTGACATATTGGGTGATGGCTTTACGGCGAATTTCGAACGCAATTGTGGTGGCATACTATACGCTACGGCCGAACAACAATACATCGTCAGCCCTGGCTATCCAGTGCGCTACAATAACAATCTGAATTGTAATTATACTGTTGTACCAAAGCAGAGTACCAAAACTGGTGTGCTGGTGGATTTCATAGACTTTGAAATCGAGTCACCGCCAATTACACGTTGTCTCTTCGACAATGTCACCGTGTACACGCACAATGAAGATAGCGTTGCGGAAACCGTGCATTGTGGCACGCAACGCGCGCATGGCTTTCGTGGTGATCAAGTGAGCGTCATCTTACGCACCGATCATTCGTTTGCTTCGCGTGGCTTCAAGTTTGCTTACAGCACCAATGTCTGTGGATACACCATACGCAATACAACGGTGATCGACACGCCGCACCAATTTACTGATGGTAGTTTCCCACCGAACACCGAATGCTTTTGGAATCTAACGGCGCCAGACAACTATAAAATACTCATTAAGTTTGAATTTTTCGATTATGAAAGTGACACAACATGTGAATTTGATGGTGTTAAGATTTACAAGTCCTTATACCCAGTGGAAAACGAGCGCATTGCAAAGTTCTGCGGCAACCTTACTGGTCTCATACCACCATTACATATTCCTGGCAATCGTGGCCTAATACATAGCTATGCGGATCGCAGTATAAATTCAATGGGCTTCAAAGCTTTAATCACCTTCTTGCCTAATTGTGATCAGAAGATCCATCTGGACACTAACAACGCCACATATGATTTCACGAAATATGCTAGTGGTTATGCGAATAACTTGGATTGTGCTTATATATTTACCACAACACATGGTCGCCAATTGTTTGCCGATTTCAATAGTTTTCATGTGGAGGATAGCGCAAAGTGTCAAGATGATTTCCTAGAAGTGCGTGATGGTGGTGGTCCATTCGGTGACCTGATCGGCCAATTTTGCGGGCACTTTATGCCAACACGCATTATGTCATCGCAAAATGCATTATTTATGCGCTTCGTGAGCGATTCGGCGGAGACAAGTGCTGGTTTTAGTTTGAAGATTTCATCATTACCGAGAATCTGTGGCGATATGGAATTGGAGGTCAAGAGTAAAGAGGTGGGTTAGTCAATGGGTTAAGTGCTTGTTTCACATACTGTAGGTATAACAAATTTATAACTATTTACACAGAAATTAGTTTTGAAATCACCAAATGCTGGAGAGCAGCTTTATGGCAAACATTTGAGTTGTTTGTGGAAATTGAAGAGCACAAAAACAATACATTTGCAGTTCGAACATTTCGATTTGGAAGGCTCAAATGTCACAGGCAAATGTGGTGGCGATACACTGAACATTTATAACAAAGAGGTGAATACTCTTAATGAGTGTACAATCATTAGCAGTATTTTTTCATGATTTTTTCTTTTTCTAATACAAGGACACGGATCAATTGGAACGTGGTTATGGCACTGAGGTAATACATAATGGCCAAATGGGCAGCGATCATTGGAGTAACTATGCCACTAATCACGTTTATTGTGGCAATCAATTACCGGACGACTACTTTTCCACGGGCAATACGCTGATTATTAAATTCCAAACTGACGATGAAATCGAAAAGACAGGCTTCACTTTGAATGCTTACGCTGTGGAAGGTATGTTGGCCAAAGTAGTTTAGAAAGAGCTTATATATATATATGGAAATATGTCGAAAACATAAAATCATTTTTATAATTGCACCCTCTCTTCAAAACAATAACATCGGTATATTCAGATGGATAATTTTCTTTAAGAAAAGAAAAGTCTGAACTCCCAGTTTGGATGCCTCAAGTAGTTTAACAAATAAAAGATTTCCCAGACGTTTTATTTGGGTTCTTTGAAGCGCTTGAAAAGAGCAAAGGAGATGTTCTAACGTTGCTGTAGTTAGTTTCTGTAGTATATGCTTTTTCTTTTTATTGTTTATTATTTTTTATCTGAAATTAATATTTTGTAATGTACTTTAAAAGCATAAATTTATGTAAAACTATTCTTATCTCCAACTCCTTCTCCAACTTCTGCAGGCTGTTTCCGCAACTTCACCGGTACGCAAGGTTTTGTTCAAATCGCCGATACAACGGATGAATGTGATGTGTACATTGAGGCACCACAAAATTATACACTCAGTATCTACTACAGCGATGTCACGTTTGCTGAATATGAATGCGTTAAGGAATATGTGGAAGTGTTTGATGCCCACACAAATAGTTCACTTCAAAAGATCTGCTCATATACTGGCAATGATAAGGCGCTCTTCTCATACACTAATCAGTTGCGCTTGCATTTAAAAATGAGCGGCTACTATACGAGATTCGAGTTTACTTATCTGGCTAGCCAGGATGGTCCCGGATGTGGTGGTAATATCTACAATACTCGTGGTACTATCGTCAATCCATTCTATCCGAATAATGTGCGAAATAACTCCAATTGCCGTTGGAATATACGTGTACCATCGAATCTACATATCTTATTATCATTTGAAGGTAAGATTTTCATAATTTTTAGTAGTCTTCTAAGTACATTCGTTTATCTTTTGAAAGTCAAACTGAGCTTAAGTAGGGGGTTTTGAAATACTGCGTATAGTTACTCCAACGTGATTCTGATTTATGCTTGTAAATCTAGTCAGACAGGTGAAATGAGTACATATAAAGTGATTGTGGTTAAGTTATGATTCGGTTGGTCCTCTTTGGTCTTAGCTTGGGTGTGAACTGAATTATTAGTGGCAATAATCTCTTCAAGCGGTATATTTCTAAACAAATGCTATGGAAATCTCATTTTAACGATCATTTCCTAAAAGTAAAATTCTAAAAAGTAAATATATCTCAGCAGAGTTAAATATAAATTTATAAAAAATCACTCATTAATAAAGGTCACACCTCGTAGCGTATGCCAAAGCTTTAACGCTGAAGTTATATGCCGATATTCTGTATGGGAAAAAGCATTTCTTGGACTATTACAACTCCTATAAAGCTGTCATCTGTTCGGAATAATAATGCTTCGAAATAGCAAATTTCGAAAATATTCGAAAGTAATGGATTAACTATGTGAAATATTTCTCTTGAGTTGAGTTCTCTTGAGTTTCTCTTGAGTTTCACATAGATATTTGTTTTCAACCTTGCTTTTAGTTTCAGTTTCACGTTGATTTCGTTTTAATGGGTCCATCGAGTATTAAAGGTTCTAAAATAATGCTTTATTAAACATATGTTGGATATGTCAAAAATGTGTTGGTTTTTGTTTACCGTATGTAACGAACGCCTAATCTCGAAGAAAAGATTATATTGATTAAAGTTCTTGCTGAAAACTGCAAAATATTAAAGAGCCAACATAGTGATTACTGTTTCCTTGTGTTCCATTCGAGTCATAATTGTGAAATTTCTTTATATATAGGGTTGCCAGGTACACAGGATGAAGGAATTCTGTACAAGCAAAACACTATACTATCACCATTGATGGTAATAACCACCAAAAGTATTATATTGATACATATTAGAATATCGAAATAATATCAGACCAAAATCACGCCCAGTTTAGAAATATTACTTCTTAATTTCCTTCTGTCCATCTGATATTACAATTCCCAACTACAATTACGAACATTTGTAATGGATCTAATCCTCTAAAAAGCGCGTTCGTTTTTGTGTATCGATAGATCGGTACACTTATAGGTATTGCGAGCGCGTGTAGTATTCGGTCCAGCCACGTCGTTTTTAGATTATTGGATTAGAGTGCGTTAAGAAATCTCTTGAATATTTGTATGGTGCTTATTTTGTCAACTTCACATCATCAGTTGGAAGTTTTTTCAAGTCAGTTTAACGATATCATTTCAACGCAAATTCATTGCATGGTTAACCAGTTGTACACATATGCATGATAAACGTGTATCTAGTGGAAAAACTAAATTATACCAAAATATTAATAAAAATGTATTTAAAATTCAATACAGAATTCGATCTCGGCACCAAAAACACTTGTCATTCCGACTATTTGGAAGTTATCGAGCGCGATGACGATGGCACGGAGATAGTTGTGCGACGCTTTTGTGGCGGGGTAAGCTATTTAGTGTAAATGCTCCTTTAAATTATTTGCAATATTCATATAATTCACCTTCTTTTAGGATAATCCCAAAAAGTATAAGAGTACTCGCAGTTCGCTCAGCATTCGTTTCCATAAAACGTTGAACTACGACGGCACTGGCTGGGTTATAAATTTCAACGGTGTTTATTCGAATTACAAAATCCCTGAATATATGTTAATGTAAGGCAGACAGGTGTAAGGTGTACTGTCATGAAATGTAAAATTAAAACTAATAAGTATTAAATATAATATATTGGATATAAAGTTATTTCAATTTGTAATTGATATATGTTTTAATGAACCAAACCAAATGAATGAATCAAACTGCTGGGATGTCTATTCTGATGTTTGGATATCAAATTAATTCTCTTACATGTGTTTTTAGTTATAATTTCTTTGCGATATTTTACACACTTCGTATATATTGGTTATTCAACACAAGGTAACTTATATTTACTTTGGCTTTCTATTTACATTCAAAGTTTTCCGTAAATTGTAGGTCCTTTAATAGAAAGTGGGTGTGGTTATCGGCCGATATTGTTTATATCTACAATTTGTGTACAAACTTTTATTAGGAATTTAAAAAAAATCGTATCTCTTGTGGATTTATAGACGGATTGGCGACCGTGGATACAAAAAAACATCTAATTCTTTATATATTTCTTTTACTTTGCGCTATATTAGTTTTCTAATTCAAGTCTAGCAAAGTGGGAGTGTGGCGTTATACTTAGCAGAAGAAGCCTCGGAATTATGTAGAAAATAAAAAGCTTAAAATCCGAAAGTGTTGTACAGATCGTAGGAGTAACATTGAAATATTTTATTTCCGTTTCTTGACCATTTTTTATAAGCACTTGATATTATTTCTTATCGCTAAGGGCGCTATCAATTTCTATATTTTAAGTTTAAGTATCAAAGTGTTTAAGTTTAATGTTATTTTCTTCCGTGGAGAGTGAAAATTTCTTCTAATTAATTATTCTTTTTATATTACAACTTGTTGTTGTTATAGATATTGTTGGGCAGAAAATAGCTAACGTCCGAAAGTATTTGTTCCTTGAAAAAGATCCTTATAAAGGCCATCCAGCCATTCAAGGGAGACTTAAAACTTTTATGAAACCCTGTTGGTCGGATATCATAAAGTCGCAAACCACGAATGAAAATAGAATTCGCTAAAAAGCTCTTCATATAATGGATTTCAGGACACTTATGACCTCTTTTTTTTGGCAAAGCGGAATGCTGCCCCATTTGAACTTCAAGGTATAACATCTAAAATATTATTGAGCACAAAAGATGTTTGACCTTTGACACAGTTTCTTTATTTGTTTCTATCAGTTTATCACCCACTTTGTAACAAATATTCCTATTCTTTTACGCATCCTTATTTAAACACCCGTTATTTGTATATTCCAGGAATGATAGAAAAAGATTTTGCGACGGTTTCGGAGCACGTTTGACAGAAAGATCTATTATTTTATTTACTCCGATTTTATGTAAGGTGACAGAGGTGTCATTGTCTGTCTACTAGCGCAGGCTCCTATAACACGATTTTTCATTACAATATCTACTGACCTCAATATACTAGATAAGACATAAACGTTCGATATACGCTGTGTTAAGCTTGTGAGGAGCACTGTTTAAAGCATTAGATACCATTGCTTTTATTTGTGCAAGAATTCGTAAAATGCAACATAAAGAACACAATGTATTCAAACACCAAAACTCGCAAAATACCTTAGGCAACTGGTCCTGCGTGGTTGCCTGATTCTAACAGTTCTGTATACTATAAAAAGGAATGTCGACTGACTACTCATTTGCCTATTGCCAGTTGCCATTCATAATGCAACTCTGTGTACGGTTGCCTATCGGCTACTAGCATTATCTTGAGTATTACATATACATGTCCGCCAATGAGTTCTTTGATTTTACAATACTGATAACGAAAGAAAGCGTGTCAGAAAACAATCAGTAACAAAATTTGTTTAGTTAATTTAATTTTTTTTTTAAATAATTCTTATATAAGCAGAAGTTCAATTATGCACAAGTCAAGAGTGCTTATATCATACATGCGTACATACAACTTTTTATACTTACGCATTATCGTATGTATATATATTAATTTAAGTATGTATGGTATGTCTTAATATTTTATAATGTGCTATTAATTTTTTAATGGTCACTATAAACTGTGTGAGCAGTAAGTTGGATTGCGTGTGTAAAACAATTGAAATTAAGCCCATGTGTAAATATATAACAAGTATTTTGCTCTAACTATATCTAACAACGTGTATTAAAATGACGTGTGTTTTCCCACCGTTTAACATTGTTATTGTCACCGCCGTTTTGAGTACACCAAAGGCAATCTCGTGTGATTATACATATACATATGGACCCATATTCTATATAACATATGTATATAAATATTTGAAATGGTGCTGGGGTGGCAACAAACATTGAAAGTGTCAATCAAAACACAAATAAAAAGTCCACCTTCGGTTTGGAGGCAAATCAGTTTCATGAGTTAAACGGTGATAGTCTATAGTCTATTTGCAAAATTATTTTAATATTACAATTTTATGTCTTTTATATCATTGACAGATTTAGGCCAGGGAAATGTTAGAAATTTTGCGCTCAACATTGATCATCCGTTCGATAGCTACTGGTCCATACTTTGACTTTTGTAAAGCGCTTACCCAAAAGAACATTAGAATCCAAAATTTTTCAATTGATTTCATATATCTAAAATATGTTTGAATTATAACGAAACTCTGAACATTACTTCATATAATTTGCTCAGGGTTCGGCTGAAATAGGAGCCATAAGGTTAAAGATTCGATTCCATTTGTGTAGTATGATTTTTCTTTCGCTCCGAAATAGGACAATAACGTTCCCTTTTCTCAAATTTTTTCTCTAGCGGGCTTTATTTTGGCCTCTGAGGACTGCTACCGCCGGAAGTTACTGTAGATGCAGAAGCATCCAACCAATTTAGGGTCTTATAAGTTTTAAGTTATCATCCAAATGTTTAACGGATTTGGCTGATTGTGGTTAGAAAACATATTCCATAATTCGATATTCTAATGATAACCTCATTTTCCTATGAAATTTTTGTATTTATAAATTTCAGTTGAGCTTTTAGTTCACTCAAAAGCAATGAGTACAAGCCACTAGTAACGAGGGCTCTTCCGAAAAACGTGGTTCGTTCGAATGTTGAATGATCGCGAGAAGAACGTGAAACAACGAACCTTCCTTTGACCGCTCGAATGCCACATACAACAATTGGTTGTCTAGTGTAGTATTTCTATGTTCTCGTATGTGTGAAAATGATGTGTGATTTGTGCACACATATACTCATAGAAAACTTTCATTGTATGTGAGTGGGGGTGTTCCTAGGTGGAGTGTATTCTCCAATCATTTTATTTATTTCACCTTCATTGTGTGATTTGGGGGCAAAAGCTAAAGGGTTGTCTGTTATTGTTCTTTATTGGCGTTATTATTTAATTCGCGAATTCGTGTATTTTTTTGTGAATTTTATTAAAATATTTTTTTACTTTACTTTTTGCATAAATATAAAATTGTGCAAATAGTTAAACATAGATGCATATATAGGTACATTTTATTATTCCAACAAACTAGGTGCTTATATAATATTCAATTGCGTGTCAAATGCTTAAGTTGATTAAAATCTTCTCTCTCTGACCTTTAGTGCGCATAATTTTGTCAAACAAATCGTTGACGTTAGTCTCAACGATTTTATTCGGTAAATTGAATGTGGCTTGTTTTTGCAAACACTCACACATATGCATGTACATGTGTAAATATAAAAAATCTCACAAGTATTGTTAATTGAAAACGCGGAAATTATGTTATTTTCCAAAGGTATCTGCGAAATTTATTTAACTAAAATTGTTAAATTTAATTTGTGCCTCACGTGGCAAAAATAAGCAAGAATTTAATAATATTCTCAAATTTGGGGTAAAAATTTTCGTAATTTTCCTTAATTTTCTGCTATATATAAATCGTTTTACCCTCAAATTCGTTACGTTTAATGTACTTCGTAGTATTCGCTAAGTAACACATACTTCCATATCCATATCGTTTAATTTTGGCCAAGGGTAATCATTGATAACATTCTGCGGCGCTCACTGTGTACTTGAGAATGTAAAATTTCTCCACTGGCTATATTTACCCGCGTTGCTTGAATCTTGAAACCAGCACGTACTCTTGGAGACGTTCTATTTTTTGTATTTGCTACTATTTGCATGAGATATATTTATCAAATTTCAATTAACTGCGTTAGATTATATCTGATATCATAGTATTTGTTGTATCGACATTACTGTTGCACTGAGTGTGATAAAAGGACCCAGACATTTTTTTTTTCTTGAAAGATCGATCGCTCAAAAGTCCCATAAAATCTCACAATAACTTTTGTTACCGATGTTACCCAAAATTCCAAGTAGTGTTACTATACCTAAAGCACACTCATAAAACTCAAAGTGGTCGTTATAGGTACTGAAACCGCTTCCACATGCTTCTTTTTCACCTATACCCTCAAACCGAAGATCGCCTTCAAGAGCACCAAAACGTATCAGTTGGGATACAAAATCCTTTAACGATGCTAAGGAACCTTCCTTTTTCCTCATCTATGATTGTGTAAACACCTTTGTTCACAAGGTAAAGATTCGGGATATTAAAATAGGATGCTATTTAGTTATTATATCGTAAGTCAGGGTTGTCATCTAAAACATGGAGTTTCATCTCAAATCAAATATCCAAATGTCAATACAAATTTATTTTTTCACACTCAAATATTTGCTTAATAAAACCTGGAAGAGAGAAATTCAAGTCCTTTTTCCTTACTCCCAGAATAATTGTCAAAGTTAGGTCCTCTTTGATGTCTCTAGATTGGCTTACCCCTTAAGCTTGCTATTAACTTCTCCTCAGACGTTGCTAGGTTTAGGCTAAAGTTGGTGAAAATATCTCTGATTAGATTCATAAAGTCTTTTTATTATCTATCCATTACCCAGGGAGTTTGCATTGCACAAAAGTGATCGCAGGAAGTTGGACTCGGCCCTCAGCCATCGATCGGCATTCGTATTCAATTCTCTTATGAACAATAGTGTAGTAAGCACTATGGACTTGACGGAGTAATGAAATCTATACGCTTATTTCTTTTTAAATTTATATCGGTGCTTGCTGATATCACATACCTTCGTTAGTTATCCATCTCTGTTTTATGTAGGTATACCTCATGCAGTGAACTCTTCATTCGCACATTGGTTTGATATCCCTAAGCAACCATTATTTTATTAAACCTTTACCCCTATTGGGGCAGTCCCCAACTTGTCACTGAGACGCCTTCAAGTGTGAAAGCAAGCCATAAACACGAATATTCAATTGGTTTATTCTACCTTTGCCGCCAAACAGTAAATGATTTCGCGTGTTAAATCTATCAATATCTTTATTGGACCAACCCGGCGTATGAGTAACTTATGGAATTTGACACATTATTGCCCATAAAGCATTTATAGGCAATTTGAGTACATAAGTAATGTTATCTCCAGACATGCGTTAATTTTATTATTTCATACATTGTATTAGCTTTTCAGTGCCATGCGGCGCCTGAATGATTTATAATTTTCGAATATGGTTTTTAATTTTAATAAAAAAAAAATACTGGGTTTTTGAATATCTGAAATTTACTTGTCAGTTCTTAGATACTTAACCACCTTACCTACTTAACAACTTACCACCTAGGGTTATAACCAATAACAAATGTGATCAAAGAATAATATATATATAATAGCTGTCATATATGTACATACTAACTATCAAATTTGGCTCCATCTTTCACGCAAATTTCAGGGGAAGCTCGCGTGAATGAAGTTCCTATATCGAGTTTTATCGATAAAATTATTTAGATCTTGTATGATTATCTTCTTTTTTCGATATTTTCGTATTCAATATGGTTTTACTGTTGAAAAAATATACTTTGTTGCTTTAAAGTCCTCTTGGAAAAAAGCAAGATGCACTTTACAATATTACTTTATGAGTCACCACCCATTATTTGCACATATTTTGCTCGCGTTTACAATAATATATTTTTAAACAATAATATAAATTTAATCTACAATATCGTCACGCCACATGTCGCAAGAAGTTGAAGTTTTAAAATTTCACTTGTGAAATTTTTTTTACATATATAATTGTTAAACTTGTCTTCTAACATTCACTAATTAATTGAGAATTCATTAAAACATTTTTAAACAAAAAGAAAGTAAAACACGTTCTAATCATTCTACCTCATAAAAGTCATTTAGTATGCAAAGGTCTAGAGATCGTCGTAATTGGGTTATTGACTGCATTTTTTGGCAATAAATTTTGCAATATACAACAAGAAACAAAATTGCGTCATCAGACAGTCTGCCAAGTGTGTTGGTTAAACTCGATTCTTATCGCTGTTAATTGAATGTGTTGAAATTAATTATTTGGGAAATACTAATAAATCGTGTTTGCGCTGACGTGTGAATGAACTTTCTTTTACAATTTCTTAACGTCTCTCGTGTAAAATTCGGAATTGCGCATATTCCCATCTAATGATTTGAATCTTTCTTTTAAGACATTACTTAATATTTTCGTTTGTTAATATTTCGTTGTTCTGCTATTGTTACACCATTAACAATAAGCAAAAAATTTATTTAATATATAAATTCCGCTGCCTGGAAAGTTGGTTTTAAGAGAAATTTCGGCTGAAAGTTCCACACATTTCGAATTGTTAGTTTGATAACGTGGTATATTTGGTTCTTTCGAAGTTTTTTCGAAGTATTCGTCTTCAAAAGCAATAAATTTTAATGTTATACACTTTGTGAATGGTTCATAGTGTTATACATACATATACATAAGTGCATTAACATTTAAAATTCTGTGTGGAGATCTTCCGTCAACAAATTTTCTCACTGATGGTGTAGTGGAAGTAAAGCGGATAAAAAACTGAACTTGTCTCGAATCCCTCAGTACTTATAATTATTATGATACCTTTTGCCAGTAGTGTCTAAAAGCTTTGTAGTAAGTAGTACACACAAAACTAAAGTTCGCGTGGGTCATTTCGATATAGGTTCCATTATATATATTGACCAATTATTGTAGGCTTCATATAGTCATACACAAAGTATATATGGTATAGTTGCCACCAAGGGCGATACGCTGATTGTAGCGGTCTTCCAACATTTCGATACTATTTTGGAGTACAATTTGTATTTTGTTTCGAAATAGGCCTAAGCTTCAGCGATAACCTCTTCATTTTCGTCAGATTTGGAGAATATAGTGGATTGGGCAATTTGAAGCACAATTCATGCAATTTTACCATTTTTTGATTTTATATTGATTTGTAATACTTTACATTGTCCTGATGAAACAACACTTTTTCTTTAATGGGGCCGTTTTTCATTTTCCAAACATTCCTTTTTAAGACAGTTCGATGATTATAGTCTATGCTCATCCCAAAATAAAGGCGCCATAACTTTGCCAGCTGACTGTTGCGGTTGCGGTTTCCCGGTAATGTAGTCATGTTATATCCTTTGTCACGATTATTTTGGTTGAACAGCTCCAAAGAGACAGATCAGAACATTCACTTCGTTGTTGTTTCTGATTGACTTTGCTCTAAAACTTGCTTCACCCAACATGCTATAACTCTCATGCACGTGTCTTGTGAATGTTAGGTCTAACTTTAAAATATATGGATTTAATTCTGGTGGTACCCTCTACTAGAAATTATGCGAGCTCTTCAGCCTGCCTAGTGCATATGTAAATATATACGTTAGCATCAAATTTTGTTTTTGTTCAGTATTTTCTTCATAGAAACTTATGAAACTAACTTTCATTCACAACTTCTTAAGCAATTATCGTTCGTCATATTAATTAACGATGTACTCGCTCTTTCCTTTATCCATTAATATTAATAGTTTATATTGTTATGTTCACTTGATAATTTTTATAAATAAATATTTAAGAAAATAATATTTCGCATTCACATTAAACTGTGAATGAACTTTGATTTACAACTTCTTAAGCAATTATCGTCCTTCATTTAATTAACGATGTACTCGTTCTTTCCTTTATCCATTAATGTTATTAGCTAATATTATTTTGTAATTAGCATCAATACAAAAGATCAATGGAATGTAAAAAGAAAAAATATTGCCTCTTCAAATCTATAAATATACCTGTTAGATACGTATGTGGATACGTACCCGGTTGGAAATTGTACTACTTCTTAACTGGCTGTTTAGAAAATATTTCGAACGTTAGTAGTACACTTATTTCATATAAACAGGACTTTCGGAGTTTACCACAAACACTTTTGTTGAATTCAAAATTAGGGATGTCCTAGCATTTGTACTCAATTGTTCTCCGATCTATAGGTTTCTGGTAGTTCCGAAATGGAATCACAACAACTAGGTTCGGTTTGAAATTCAATACATGACGGATATGATGTCTCACATTCGCCAAACTTAGGAGAAGGACGAATCGATCAAGCAACTAACATAAACAAATAAAATAGCAAACAAGTATATCACTTAGGTATCCATATAATACACTCTCCTGTATTGAATTCACGTGAATAACTTTGTTGTATATATATTAAGAAGAAAATAGAGCACAAACTTAACGCACAGAGAGGTGTGGAATCGGAAAGAGGTAATATATAGATATTGTTCATTATTATTATAATTACCAATTATCAAATCGAAAAATATATAAACAATTCAGAAAATCAATTTTTTCGTTTTTAGTCTTTGTTTGCTTCTTCAATTAGACGGAGGTAGAAATATATGTAAGTAGTGTGGTTAAACAACTAAAGTGAAATTTTATGCCAGTTGCGCTTTTGTTGCTGTTGGTAGAAAAGACAGAAAATTTTTGGGTACCACGGTTTAAAAAGTCGTCTTTTCTACGCGTTTTCTCTGTAGGGTATGTTTGCACAGAAATTTGTACAACTACGCATTTTTATACTCTCGCAACATATTGCTACAGCGTGCTATAACTAAGCAGCAAGTTAAGACATAAACGTGTTATTTGGTATAGAGAATCCTGGTAGGGTGGCGCATCTGTGGGCAACAATTTTTGTAAAATTTGGAATGGCCCCGCCCCCCAATTGGTTTAATATACATATATCGCGAAAACCGTTAAAGCTATATCAATCAAACTTACTCCAACTAAGTTTTTCTAGCATCTCTTCATATATATGTTCATATTATCTTCGGATAATAACCACGCCCACCACCTAAAAGTGCGTTAACTCGTTGAAGGAACACGTCAGAAACATTAAATCTTGCGACAAATATGATACGGAAGGATTGCATACGAATCCGTGTAAAGTTTTGGTGATGGGTGTGGCAGCGCCCACTTTTAGGAGAAATCCCACATCTCAAGGACCCTTAACCAATTTCAACAAAATTTGTTATGTGACATTATATTTATATTTGCACTCTTATGTCACGTTGTGAAAATGGACGAAATCGGATAAAAACCACGCCTACTTCTCATATAACACCATTTTAAGTTTCATCTGATCTTTTCACTTTAAAGCAAATAAATCGAGCAGCAATTAAGATATGAAAATCAAACTTTGTACAAATAGTGCTTTCGAGATATACTATCTCATGCGTAAAAAGAGACAAAATCGGATTATAATTTTTCAACCCACCAGATATCAAAAAGCATAGCAAATCTATAAGGTATTGTAATGAATTGGAGGATTATCTTTCCTTACTATTCACTCACTATTTTCAGTGTGCTCTGGTATCAAAAATGGCAAAAATCGGGTAAATGCTACGCCTAGTCCCCCTATACCTAATATACAGATTTTCAACCTTCTGGTAGACTTTATACCATATATAACGGTAAATCTGTAAAATATCGTAACGAAATTGGAGGCCTATCTTTCCATGATAATAATGTGATCTGGTGTCAAAAATGGGAAAATTGAAGAATTGATTGTTTGGGTTGAGTTTATCACTTATACATCAGAGTTTATACATCACTTTTGCGTTAATTTGGTAGATTTTAATATAAATATCTCTGACGAGAAGCAAAATATAGCAACGAAAGTACATGAGTCTATGGTCTGTAATATCAGTGGATAAGATACTAAATATGATTGAAATCTTTTGACAATTTTGTCGAATAATGAATGCTGAATTCTTCCGCAACATTTTTTAATATAAAGTTATGCCAGCACCTGAAAGCATTCCCCCCCTCTGATCCTTGCACATTGCGAGCGTATAAAATGTTCGGTTACACCCAAACTTAGTCCTTCCTTACTTGTTACTTATGGGTTGGTTTAGAGTGAAAAATTATGCAGAATTATCGTCTATAAAAACCCAGATAATCGTCTATACATGTCAAAATTACCAATTTGTTCGTTGAGTTAAGCGTAAGTGTTTATTCTGTGTGTTCAAGTGCGACCAGTGTAGACGTACAATCTAATAGTATTCAAATTTTTTAATAGGTGTAAATCATTTAGTGAAAAAAGAATCCTTTCAACATGCGCTATATACCGTAAGTCCTTGTGGAAAATTAATATAAATTTATTTTGTGAATTTCATGGACCTTATAAAACACACTACATTTGAGGTGTATGTACTGGTGGGGTGCTTAGCACCACTTTAAGTCAGCTATTTGTTAACAAACAAACCTGACTTTTCTGAAAGCCGACTAATCTCCATTACTACTTTTAACATTTCCTATCGATAGGCAATAGTTGTTAGAAACCAGTAAGGAGGATCTATAAATACGAATATATACTCATATACATCATTACTTTAATGGTAGTAAATGGTGTAAAATTGTAGCGACTTGATGTTCCTGACACTTGACGAGCTAACTAACAGTTATTTGTTTGAATATGACGTTTCAAATGTCACATGTCATTGCTTTTGGTCGCTAGGGGCCTATTTCTTCACCTCTACTTTGTCCATAAATTTTTAAACGATTGATATGGAAATAGATCTTGATAGAAAATATTAAAAATTTTGCCCCCATCGGTATGTTTTGAGACCATTAATTCAATATAAACACGTCAAGTTATTGCATGTCCTGGAAGCCAGCGTAAAATTATCAACAGATTTCTTACTTTGTGCCATTGTAACCACAGTGCTGGTCTAATAAAACTTATTGCCGGCAATTAATTTCCACAACGTCACTGTACTCAACAAACTCAAGAGTGGGCAAATAAAAATTAGCAATTTTCACAACATTTCTCTCTCGGCGCAACGAGTTGTTTGACAGTTTGTTTGTCATCGCTCTCGTTTCGCGTGCTCTATGGTCGCGAAACTAGCAAGAACAACAAAATGCAAAAACAATTATCAAATCGTTGGTTGTTGTAAACGTTTTAGTACTTAAAAGCGAAATCCCATTCTTGTTGTTATTGCTACAACTATTCTACAAACTACTTAATACATTAATATATTCAAATGTTGTTCCTGTTGTTTTATAGCTTTGAAGTGTGTTTAGGTGTTGTCTTTGCATTTACTCAGTTTGCCTTTGCACGCGAGTGAAACAAAGTGAAATGTGAAAACAAAACGAAAATCACAAATGTATAACAAATCGTGTAGGTATGTGCGTACAAATATAAGTATGTGTGTGTGTGTGTGTATACACTTGCAGCTTTGATGTTTCGCAGCGTTACGATGTGCACACACATACATTTAAATTCATTTAGCTTATTTGTTGTTATTATAAATTGACTAGAAACAGCGTTTTTGTGTTTAGTTGGATTCCAGCAACGTTTGCGCTCATTTCTCGAAACAGAAAAGTTCTAAAACAAAAAAGCAAACGGTTCACATTCGTGTCGGTTATTTCAAATATCCAACAAGTATATCCTGAGCTCCTCCTTACTTTGTCACCGCTTTCCGGTTATCGTTGCTAATCGTTGAACGCTGATCACGCGCTTCATTCCAACAAATTTATTCAAAAACTCAACAGGTTGGTGTGTTTGAAAGCTTGTGATGTTATTTAATGTTTCTAAAAGATGCGATAAATTGAGTCAGTAGACTTGCTGCAATACAAAAAACTTCATACGTGATCATTTATAAGAATTATAGCAGAAAAAGTTTCCAAATATTGCAAAAAAAGGTTAAATTGAAAAGCACAGCAATTAATATTATTGCTTAACAGTATGGGAAGATACACTGAGAAAATAAAATGTATACTTTTTTTTATAATTATTTAATTATATACTTTTTATTATAATAAGAATGTCTCATAACATAAGAATAAAAATCCCAACAAAGCTGTTTTTTATTATCAAAAGCTTGCGACAGACACCCTTTAGATATGTGGTTGAGTTGCTCAAAATATTGGTTCAATGCTCGTGGTAATTTTAATTTATAGGAAAAGTTTTTTAAAAAATATTTTTTCCATCGGCAGGCAATGTCAAACTCTCTAGTGCTTTTCTACTGTTCTGATGCGGTTTTCTTTTGTGAGATAACTTTTTACTTATGAGATAACATCAAGACCCAGACCATAAATAGGAATAGGAACTAAGCAAAATGTATAGTAAAAACCACATCGCCTTAAATGAAATCGTGATGAAGACATTATAGGCTTTAAGTAAGAGCCAGTAAGAGTTGCGTAAGGTTGATAAATAAACATTTAAAAAAAAAAAAAAAGTTCCTGAACATTTTTTTTTATTTAAAAAATATTAAAAAGTATGCGAAATTATCATCGATTTCTTGTATGGTTTGAGATATTATCCTTCAATCTGCATTCCATTAAAAATACTCACTTAAGTTAAATACTATTATGTTTTTTCAGTACTCTTGTTGAGGTTCGAGGTTCCAGCTTTTCCATATTAGAACACTTCAGTTCTTACATAACTTAAAAACGCACAGATTTACAAGGAAATTGCTTTAATTTAGGCGAATTGTTTAAATCTTTGGTGAATATTTTTTTTAATCTTTTCGTGGATTTGCGATTTTTATTGAATGAATAAGCTCGGGATTTTGACGTCGTTTGTCGAGGGCCGGGCACATTTCTTTTGGACACTTCAGACTAATTTTTCATATCTTTATGATTTAATATTAATTTTCTTAGAACATGATTAAATTTATTACATAATAAGCTGCTCGTTTTGTGAACATTGTTTGTATAAGCCCTAAAAAGTACAGCCTATTAAAACGCGTTATTAGTTGGTTTAAATATCCGAAAGGTTGAATCGTACGCGACAATATTTTTACAATACCATAAATTTAGCGCCCTCAATATCTATATTTTAGCTCTAAGTTCTATACCTGTCACCACAATAAAAAGAAACTATCGGGAACAAACCAAAAGAACATAAGAGTAATTCAGGCAATATCTTTAAAAGATGTTGGTTGACGTATTCGCTTCTTTAGAACGATTTAATTAGTTCCGTTCTTATTTATAGAGTTGAATCCTTTTAAGATTGTGATGATATTTATTAATTTTTTTTTTTTGTGAATTTGACGCAAATTCTTCAAATCAACCGAAGAGGAAAGAACCTAAAAAAAAAACTTGCGTCCTATAAAAGTTGGAGGAGAATATTGAGTGCATTATATAGTGGAGTTTCATTCATTGTGGCAAGGTCTCTGTCCCTCACTAAAGTAGGAAATGTCATTTATTTGCTCTTCTACCAATCCGTTGTTGTTAATTACAGAAGACTTATAATAAGAGGATCTTTATAATAATTTAGAAATTGCAAATCTGCAATTTGTTCTTCAATTCTTAAGCAATACACTAAATTGCTGTTAGTAAAGTAAATTTTTGGAAATAATGTTTTAGTTTTTATTCTCCATTCTGCAAACGCCAATTATATCACATATTAATTCTTAACCGTTCTTTCGTTAGTTGTATTAATATTTATTATTTTCTTTGCTTTTTATTCAATTACAGTATGTCGTCTCGCGTTTTAGAAGACTCACCAAATGCTCAACTCGACAAGACAATTTTGGAGCGTTATCGCAACCTACCATTGAAGGAGAATGTTGTGCAAGCCACATATGTTTGGATCGATGGTACCGGTCAAGATTTGCGTTGCAAGGATCGTACACTAGATTTTATACCGAAAGATCCCAAAGGTAAGTTCATAAAGAGAATTATCTATATTCGTCTAAAGAAAAAAAATGCACCAATAACGGCATGCAAATAACCCGACTGAATATAAATCAGATGTGCAATATAAAAAACGCATCGCAGTGCAGAAGATATCGCATAAAGATATCAAATAGTAGAGTACTGATAAAGCGAAGTAACTATTGTTGGAAGTAATAGCATTATCGAAATATAACGGTGATTTTTTCATGCTTCATTTAAGCTAGAAATTTTAATTATTTTCTAAAATGTTAACATAACTTCAATGCTTCGATTCGATTTCGTTGAATAACCACGTAGGAGTTAAAAGCTCTTCCAACTGTTCTCCTTCTGAGTTAAAAGCATTCCATTCCATGCCAAATTGAAAGGGTTCTCAAACAGGGATTCCCTGTCCATAGAAAGTCGTTCAGGAAGACAATGTATTCGCCTTATATTACCTTGACGGATCCAGGGCGCCAATAACTCTGCTCCCTTGTTTCAGCCCTTTCAATTTAGCTTCACATAGGGTTACACAGCTTACCTTCTGGGTATCAGTTTATTGAGTAGTTGGTTATAAAGTATTAATTCTTTCTTTGCAACTTTTTGACCCAATAAAAGATCTATTCAGTTCTCGATATTTTTAAAAGACTTTTTCCCTAAAGTAAAATAATACGAAGGCGTGAAATTACTTTCAAACAGGTCCTTCAAAATTATTTTAGTTATATTTTTGTGTATAATATATAATTAATTTATATATTTTTCTATATCAATTATTATTTTTATTAAAAACCGATACGAACGTAGTTTGATTATATAGCTTTTTTTTTATTACCCAACTCTTGAAAAAAATAATTACATTGCACTGTGCAATTACAATACACACCCTACTCCCTTATGCATATTGGGAAAAATCCCCGAAGTTTTTGCGATTGAATTGTATAAATACAAAGTGTTTATGCGGGCTTTCCTCATTGCTTTAACTGTACTTTATAGAATAATAGAAATATAATTGATTAGCCTAGTGAAAATGGTACCAATGACTTCAATAGTTAGTTCTAGTAGTAATTGATGTAAATATATGCATATCAGTGCATGTAGCTGTATATATTCATAATGTTTTCCTTATAGCTGATTTACATTTTAATAGAATTTTTAATTGTGCATGAAATTTACGGCTTGTCGCTATCTATATATATCCAGATTTTTATCTATATAAGTACGTATGTTATGGTACACAGTAGACAAAAAAAAAAAATTAAATGATTTCTTGACTCAGAATTTTGGTTATTAGTTACGTTACGTAATGCTTCTAATAAATATGTATTAACTGTATTTTACCACGTTGGATGTGTACTAAACAGAATGCCTACCGAAATGTTGAAAAGCAAAAGTTAGTGTTTAAGAAATGTTTTTTTAGAACTGTAGTTATAGTTATAGATTCATTTCTATTTCCAAACAACAGCAACAAAAAAAATTATGAAACCATTTTCACTTTTAATTGAGGTTTAGTCGAAGTTCTTTTATAGAGTGAATTGTGTCATTTAGTAATTAGAAAAAAGTTTGAGATATAGCTTGCGCTTCAGACTAGATTTGAAGCCACAATCTAACCAGCGATAGTCCAGCATGTATATAAATTGGATTTATCTTTTCGGTCTTATACTCAATAAATAAGTTTGCCTATAGGAAAAGGCAACCACAGAAAATATACTAATAGAGTTTTTAGAAATTCGTTACAGAATCCTCCCATTTCTGGTAATTTTTCGTGGCTTATAAGCGTTTAGCTCGATATGATCCATTAAATATCTAGATTTGGTCTAGAGCTAATCGTTTTCCGATATGATACGGATCATTTATTTACTTATCCTTTTAGGTAATCTACTAAATTTTAGAAGAACGCAAACCTAAGCCACTCTTTAGTTTGAAAGCTGAGCTCTCATCTACCGAATCTATCAGAAATCGTTTATCAGCTGCATTAATAAATCTGGTTCATAAACACTTTGGGGAGATTGGAAAAAAGATAATATGTAGATATATAGCAAGATCTTGCCTGGGATCTTGCAGAGGAGAGTTCAAAGGCAAGGTGTTGAAACGACTAAGTTCACACATCGAGTTGCAGCCGCGTAAAGCATATATGGAATTACTTCACTTTCCGTAATTACTTGGAAATAATTCATAATATTTTTTATGCATTACGTATCAACCGATATTACTTGCTTATTAATGTACAGAAAAGGGATTTGAAAAAAATTATGGCGTAAATAGCGTTCTACTTAAAAGAAGAGGAAAACATCGGCATACGTTATTAAAAGCATTCTTAATATACTTGAGTGAGAAATTCCAAATATTTCATATAAGGCACGTAGGGTATTGGTTACTTATCAGTGAAGTCAACTTATCGTTCAAACTCACCAAAATATTATACACAAGGGCGGCTTGATTAGTCAGTCCTAAAAATAAAAGTTTTAACAAAAAGTATTTGCTACCCCAATATTGTCTCTTTCAATAAGTTTTGTTTCGTTAAGTTTATCTATTATTGAATATCAATAAGGCATAGATAAATTAGTTCTTCCAGGTTGTTTGTAGTCCATTTGTTCTTTAAACAGTTGATAGTTGTTGTTGTTGTAGCTGCAGAAAACATTCGCCAACTAAATTTGAGGAATGGTGCCGAATTCGCAGTCATAGATCGTATAAAAATCCGGGTACGTTGCGGTTGCGTAGACCCGATTGTCGTGGAACGGTTGTCAGTTCTCCGCCGCAATGTTGCATTTAAAGCTGCTATTTGCTAATTTCAAATTAATTATCTTAATCTGATTACGATCATGTTTGTGTAATTGTCAGATTGCGTAAACTTTCATAATTACTTGGAAAGGTTTATAATGTAATTTACACATTTTTATGACGCAGCGAATTTAAGTTTATCGATAAAGTCCGATAAAGTACTTTTTCTTTGCATATTGCACTTTGCAATTTACGTGCCACTTTAGATACATTTCAGAAATATAATATATTAATATACATTCGCATATAAATATACGCATATATGCGAACAAAATTGCACACTTAGCGGAAGAAAGAAATTTCGAGCACGCTTCGCAAATTGTCCGCTTAGCTGTGAGATAAACGTTATCAGCTTCATACTAATTAATAAATTAAACTAAACCGTTTCACATCAGCTTTTATGACCATCATTCATAGTGAGTTAAGTGTAGGTATTTTAGCGCCTTTACACTGTTCCGCAATTAAATGCGCACCATTTCAGTTTTATTTCAAAAACCATACAGATTATCTGTGTATATTGTTCAATATTTACTTTCGTGTGTGAAAGCGGATTATTTGTATTACTTATTAAAGAAGTTAGCATGTCTAGCGATGAAGATTTAATTAGATTTGAATGCATAGATTATCTGTGTGTGTAATTAATTCGCATATCTGGCCAAAAGAACCAGAGTTTATTACTCCACTTTGTTATGCTATGAGTATTACGTAGCATTCGTTTCGAGTAAGTGATGTCATTAATTTCGAACTGTATTTATTTTGAAGTTTAATCAAGCACTTTAATGTATACATACTTAAAATAATAACTTCAATGGAATGTGGCTGTTATATCAATAGCTAAGTTGGCAGAGAGTTCGCGGTATAACACGAGTATTACGTAGTTTAATATTGAACTTAAGCACTTAGTTTATAAAGAAATTTTAATATCCAATTCGTTATTAAAAACCATCTAAAAATGTGGCTTAAGATCGCTACTACTACTAAAGCTCGTGTTTCAGCTCAGTTTTTGACCAACATCAATTGAATTGTTTTCAAGAGCAGTCGTCTCTCGACAGGCCATAGCAAATCTGAGGCTGTATTTCTGACAGTTTCTATCTCTGATATTTCCGAAGTGTCTTTCAAAATTCCTCGACCGTTATCTATCATCATCAACCGTCATCTATCGGTAAACATCAGGTCGCGTACCTCAAAAAGAGTGATTAGCTCGTCCAAGCGTCTGTAAAAGCATACTAATTTTTCTTCGTTGGTTTTAATGAATTATTTCATCAATTCGCTCTTGTGACGTCATACAATTAAATGGTTTTCAAGATACAAGTCACACAACATTTTCATAGCTGGTTTTTATTCCACTCTTTGTTAAAAGTTTCTTTGCTAATTTTTCTTATTTTTTTTTTCTTTTATTCGATCATCATCTTTTTTAAATTCTGCTGATTCTTTCCCTCTTTCAAAGGCGAAAGTGAAATTACAGGAGCGAATGCCCCTAGCTGGTTACTAGTCTTTGCCGTTATTATAGCAGCAATTGATTGCCTCTATTGCTGATTGTCCAGCTGGGGGACAAATGAGTTACGAAAGTTCCCATTTAGAGTACTTAAAATTACCGGTGCACCCTACCATGGAGATAGATGGTTCGACGTTATAAGCTGTCCACTGCATGAATAAGACCACGAATGAGCCCAACTGCTGGATTAGATACACTTTTAACCACTTTAATTTTGACCAAAATTGTCGCACTGCGAATGTCGATAACTTAAATGAAATGAAATCAGAGTAGACTGATTGGGAAGAAAAAACTCTATTTTAGACTATTATATCTATTTTGGTGATTTTTCGATATTTTGCTTTGTTTCTACACTACACTACTTTCACATCAATTTGATTTGCTCTTTGAGAAATTTGCTTTTTTAGTATTTTTCTTTACTTTAATATATTATGTTACGCATAATCGCCTATAAAATTACTTTCCTGTGTTGTACAGAAATAAGCCAGCTAGACGTGGAAAACATTCTTCTTTTTTTTTCAAATATTCGGCTTAACAAAAAGTCATTTCAATACCCCTCTGCACAATGAGTAATTAAAATCGTTACTAGAGACAATGCCGAGCATATCAGTCTAAGCTTAGTGCAAATATTTATGTCTGTGTTTGTGTATGCGTTATAAGCGCTTGCATTTACTTCTATAACAAATTTTTGCACATTTCAAGAGTACATACAATATTTAGTCACATTTATGGCAGATGTGACGCGTTAGACAAAAGTCAAACAAGCTCACCGCCTTTGAATGCACTGCAAATCAGCGAGTTTGTGAAAATTTCTAAGTGTCCGGCCGAATGATTGTCCATGAACACCGTTATGTGCTAATATGCCAAATCATCCCCATAATAATGCATACAAAGGCGTAAGTATGTGCGGGTATATGTATATGTGTAAGTGCATGTGAGTATATTCGCCAATGCGCGCGCTTTTAATATGCAGCTTATGCACCCGTTATATCATTCCCAATGTAACCACAAACTTGCTAATTTTAATTTTGTTTATTTTATACCAAGCGTGATAGAAGTTTATAGGTAGCGTAGGTGAAATTCCCACTTGTGTAGATGCATACATCCGTACTATATATGTGTATGGGATATTATATAAATAGTTAATAAATCATAGTTGGTGAATTATATTTATTTATTTTTAGTATCTTTATAATTGTAGAGGCGTATTTATGTATGTATGATTTTATGCACACAAATTACTTATTGCATTATATTTAAATTTTTTCACGGAAAATATTTTATTGTTCATTAATATTTAGCAGCTGCCCGCCAGATTTACACATTTACATACTATTTGTAGATATGTATGTAATTTTAGCAGCGTTGATTTCAAGTTTCTATGCAACTATTTCCTTTAATTGACCTCACAACGACCTTTGTCATTTCGTCTTACTATCTGTCGCTGATTCTGTTGGTTCTAAAAGGTCTAAGCTATAAAAAAAATTTTTTTGATCAGCGACCCACGAATTTGCACACATTTCGCTTGCGATACGCAATGAACGAAACGTGATTTGAAGTTTGAGTGATTTCGGTTATCATCAGCAAGATTAAGCGGTACTTAGATTAGATAAAAAAAAGTGTGGCCAGCTTATCCTGGGTTTATTGCAACAAAATGCTGCCGAGTCGAGACTGCACAGCGTATGAGCAATTGCAATATGCCGCTTTAGCACCACTATGTAGCTCACATGGGAATGTTTTCTAATGTTTACATATTTTGGCTGGATTTTCTCAGAATTTTTTTGAAAGAAATTTGATATTGCTTCAAAAGTTGATATTCGAATATTTATTTTCGTCAAATCCACGTACTCTATTCAACTTGTTATAAATGAAGAACAGTTATATATAATCGAATAAAAGGAGATCTCATCATATTATGTGTGTACAGGGCGTATGAGTGATGTTTTATTAATTATATATTGGTTTATTTTCCTTGTCATCACTCTCAAATTTTATGCTTACTGCTACCAAAGTTTAAGCTAGGAATTCAGTAAAACAAGCATACTATTTACCATTGATTTGATTTAATCTCAGAATATTTATTATATGTACTGTATAACCACATTATGTTAATTCGCTTTGTAATTTGTTCACCCTTGTTATAGAGTAAATCGAGTTTTTGTGTAACTCCAAAAGGTGACTGAAATTTGTGCTTATTTGTAATTTATTAATTACTTTTTTTTTGGTAGAATAATATATAAAATATGTTCAAATTGATTTCATTTAGAGCTCAGTCTTACTTAATTTATACATAAAATAAGCAGGTACCAAGTAATTGCGCCTGATAAAATGTTAATAAATTAAGAGCAAATCTGTGTAAGTTTCAAGTTTTATTGATAATAATCGGAAAATATATTTTCCTATAATTGACATTGCATTATATGCAAATGCTTCTTTTCAACCGGAAATTGCTCTGAAAAAACTCGTGGTTATTGCCTTGGGCGTATACTCCCCTGAAAGCTTGGAAAAGCTCTTTTGAAAAAGAAAATAATTTTAATATAGAAATCCATGGGAATCTTTCTCCAATGTAAGCGGCGTAATTTGGAAAGACTTTACATCTAAATAAATTAAAAATTGATTTATTGAAATAATTTATACTAAATTAAGTAAAGCGTACATTTTTAATTTTGCTAGAGGCATAGCTATCAAAACAGCTGTCAGATTAAGCTCATGCACATACTTTAGCACATTCTCTTTGAACCGAAATAAAGCTTAATAATCGTTGAGAACTATTAAGTTAGCAACCATTTGAATAATTTGAAGAATTCCCTAAGAAAAATATCACCAATTTTATTTATCTCTTTATAGGTCTACCTTCCCAAAAATAGCCTTAAAAACCATCCACTTCATCTGCCTTTTTTTCTCATATTCACGTTCGTATCGAAAATACAGAATTAATTTGCGCCTCCATTACACAAAGTGACCCTTCTGGTGTTCTAAGTGTTTTCTGTGGGAATGTTGTTATGGAAATTATTCATGAGACAATTAGATACTTGAAATTGATATCGCCGCTATTATTAAAGTAGTTTTTAGTTAAGTAATACAATTCTCGCGATAAAAGCCCATTGTAAGCATACTTAATCAAACAAGAATGGAGTTTTTGATAATTATAACCACTGTACATAACGTATCGATTTCTTATTAATTCGACTACAATATGGCGCTAAACAAAGACATTATACTAATATATTTATATCTAATATGTATATCTAAATATATAGTGCTTTTTTATTTGCGCTATGAAATGTTATACATGAAAACCCTGACATCAATAGAAAAAGGCCAATATTAGATATCAAATTGCCGCACGTTTGGAATTGTCCTTATTAATTGTTAAAATAGAAAACCGATTGCAAGGTCTTTCAGCGTCATTAATTCAAGTAGGACTTTTTTCTACCAATTTTTTGTTCGAAGCACTCATATGAAGAAGCAATTGCTGGAGTGCAAGTATTTTCCACGAGCTTAATATAACCACTTATGCACAAATTGTTTCATGAGCCACTCAATTCACAACACAATTTACTTAAACGGAAACAAATGCTTACGAAATACACTCGTATGAATGGTTGTATGGACAACTGACGCACGGACGGACAGGCTGACAGGCGATCATTTGCATTGACAATGTAATATAATTTAATATGAAAGTACGGAGATAATTTGGAACACTTAAATATGATGTTCACAATCCAACAAAGTGTGTAAGCATATAATCAATCAGACGCGCGTAGGTCAACTGCATAGAAAAGCGGGGGAGGACTTAGTTAAAAAATTACATAGAAATTGACAGCATGCGATTTTTTCCACTTTTATTTCATTTTTCATCACTCTTATTATCTTTTCCATATAAAACATAGAAAGAAATTGTTACAATTGCGCTATTAAATTACATTTGGGCGCAAATGGCAAATAAAATAATATTGTTACACATACTTCAGTGTGTATGTATGTAAATTGAGATGAGTGCATGTCATTTTCGCACTCTGGGCCGCCACTTTGATATGAAATTGAACACTATTTAATATTTTAATTAAATACGACAACAACAACCACAACAAATGTAACCGCCAGAGCACAGCATAGCGCAGTGCAGTAGCTACTCGATTTCATTGGAAGCTTTGGACGACCAATTGACAGCTCACAGCCTAGCCAGACAGCTAGAAAATTGATTAAATAATCCAAATTATATGCACTGCAATGTGTGTGTTTGCAATTCAGAAGTGTTTTAATGGACAGCGCTAAGACTAGTTGGCGGCATTGGAGGAGGAGATCTAGCATTAGTAAATGTCATATTTCAAAGGTATAGCTCGGAAAATGCATCAATATATATAGAACTGTCAGTTGTTTGACATGAGTAATGCAAAAACCTAAAAAATATAGATGCCTAAGCCTAAGCAGGGCGCACACTACATACACACCATATACATACATACAATATGTAATGGTTCGGTGCTAGCAAAGTTCGCAAATTACTTTCTTATTTCGTTATCTTTCGCCTTAAATCCGACTTCGCTTCACTGTGCGCCTAGCCTAAGTATGTATACCGTATGTAGTGAACAGCGTATAGCAACTGTGTAATTGGTGATAATAAACTTGCGCATCTCTGCACCTGTTGCAATTTTCAATACGCCACATTTTGCATTATCATTGCCGTCATGTAATGCATACGGTAATTACATAATCACGCGTTTACTCGCATTTTAATTAAATATAACGAGATTGAATTGAATAACGAGTGAGAAGTGCAGCCGCTACATTTAATTTTAAATGCATCCGGTGAAATAAGAAAGTCAGAAAAAATGCTAACTCAAAACAAAAAATATATTTATTAATTTCCTAGGCTGTTTCTTCTTCTCTAATCTTCTTCTCTAAATCTTCGTGGCTAATTCTAATAAAAAATCAATCAAAAATGTTAGAGGAGAATTTCAGTGGTCACTGGCAAAGTTCACATCAAAGGATGCAAGTTTTTGCTGCTGGGAATCACCACAGATCTTTAAATACAAATATCCAATTAGGTTTATTTAATAAGCCCCTTATCATATGAGTCACAAACAAAATATAATGCTCATGAGATCGCATTTGAATCTACTAATTATAGAATAAGTCTTTTTAACCTAACCTCACCTCAATTTGTAACGATTAAATTATAGAAACATATTAAGATTTTCTAAAATAATTAAATTCTAAAAGAGTTCATTTAACAATAGAAGATCCTTTTATGCACTGAAATTAATGCGCATATGAGTGATATGTTTATACAAGTTGGCAAAAAAAAAAAAAATTGCGGCGTTTTCCTACTAATTATTGTGTTATTGACAATGATTTCGCTGATGATTTAGCGGCTTTACACTTTCCAATTAGGGATTTGTTGTTTGGTGTTGTTTGCTTTGCATATTTATTACTTTTCTCTTGCATTCATTTTTTTGCTTTTGCTTATACAACTTCCCTTCTGTAGCGCCAATTAAGGTGCGTTCAGACATGGCATGAAAAAGTGCTTTTTCAACCCCTTCTGCTATCATGAAATTACTTTCCCGCGTTAAAATCCGAAAAGTAGCTCGGGAAAGTACTTAATTATTTATCGATCATAAATTGCGAAAGGAAACTTGCATATAGCAATAATATGTATGACCTACATATTTATTTGTTAGGAAGTCAGTTTGAAAGGTTGCTTACAGCTTGCTGATATTGTACTAGCAAGTTTACTTTTTATAGTGTAAAAATGCCAAGCATTATTCAAATGAAATTTTATATCCGCTGCTCGTGAGGAAATACTCGCAAAAGTCAATTTGGCGCCCAATTCTACACTGAAAATATTAATGAATTCAAAAATAATATGCACCAAACTATGGAAAACATGCAGTGGAGCTTTGAAATAACCAAAATAGGTATTTTATAACGCATTTGCATTTCATGGCCGGCTAATTTACACATTCTCCAATTTTTTGGACATTTTATTTTTCTATTTCTGATATCATGGAAATAATGCTTTTCACAATTTTATTCTCGGTAGCGCGCCACTTTGTAATATTATATATAGAAATACGTAAAAGTGTTAAGGGAAAGCAATGTTTTTCAAAGTAAAAAGGTTTTTGAAAAAATGCCATGCAAGTAACTTTTCGAAAGTGAAATCCGCTTTTTCCGATCCGAAATTAATTTACTTGGGAAGTGTAAAGTATGAGAGGAAAGTGTAAAGTATTCTACTTGTCACTTTCCACCTTTATTTATCTGGAAGGCAAATTAGTGCCTACTGACAGCATCAATTAGTTGTTATTGCATTTTCTGTAATTTTCGCAATTTTATCAATTTATTGGTTGCATTTTAACACCGCAATATAAATGCACTTAAGCGATTTTATTGATGAGACTGATATGAATAGTAGGGTGTGTGTGTGTATGTTTTTTTCGCATGCTATCGGAAATTCCTAAATGCATAAATTGATACGAGTATCTAATAGATAATACTGTTATTAAGTGTATTTCGTAAGTCATTGCATCTGCCAAAGACAATTTTTATATATTATATATAAGTATTCATTATTTAATTCATTTTTCTGGAGCATAATGTGATTTAGCACCAAAAATAGTTGAAATCAGTTTAAAGTTAAAATATAAACCAGATGTTGAACTGAAACTAAGGGAGCCAGTGACCTATATCACCATATATATATATATATATATATATATATATACCATATATGTACCAGAATATTGAATATAATAATATTGCGAGCGAATCCAACGTTCAAAGTTCGACTGAGACTTTTGCCACTTTGTTTTATATATATATATGTATATGTATGTTTTCTTTATTTCTCATCGAAAAGTGAAATCAAACGGTAGCACAATGCGCATTTTTCCGTAGTCAAAGAAAATCTTATAATATTGCACGTGTGCGAGTATTTGCGCTGTATTCAACAAAGAGGTGTTGAACAATAGCCGTGTCGATCAGCTGTTAGACGTAAACAAATAGATACCTACTTACATGTATATACATGTGGAAATAACGCAAAAGATTGCACACACATGTATGTATGTATGTGTGTTTATATTTGTATGTATGTATGTATATGTATAGGTGTGTATCTTAATTCAAAGATGCAAAAAAATGCAGGCAATATGAATTTCGAGCAAAATAAGATAAAAAAAAGTCAGCGGGCAAATGTGTGTGAGTGTTTACATGTGTGCGTGTCTGTTCTCACAAAACGCTCTCAACAAGTCAGCCACAAAGTAACACAGCTAAGTCAGTGATTCAAATGTGCATTTACAAATGTATATGCACGTATTATACATGTTGTTGTTGCACTCACTGTCGCCGGTAGTTGCAATTGGTAGCAAATGTTGAAAACAAAGTAAAGCAAGCATGAAATTGCTTGGGGAAGCAAAATGCCACATGCATGCATACAAACGTGTAAATTTGTGTATAGGCATGTGTGTCTACATGTGTTGGTTTTCCGCCAAAATTGTCAACCCCAACGACCTTCAGCTGCATGCACATACTCGTACACAAGCATTCATTTTATATATTTGCACATAAGCGCCAAGCGGATCAGGTGGTCTCTAAAAAATTTGATGCCCGCCACGCTCTACGCTACTTTACTTACACACCCTCACTTAGCGTCTTTCCTTTCCTGGTAATTTTTGATGTTGTTTGCATATTAATCTAATTATTGTTCGTCTTGTCGGTAGTAATAATGTGAAATGTGAAATGAGTTTGCAAAGAACAAATCTTTGTTGTCTTCAAATTACGTTGTGCACCGCCATAATTTTTCTTGGGAGACTAAATATCTCTGGATATCTGTAAATGAGGAATTTGATAGCCATATGTTCCAAACTGGGCTTAAATAGCTTTTTATGTAGTTGATGGGAAAGCTGCTAAGAAAAACTAGTGGAGAACCGCTCTTTGCACCATTGGGGCGCTTTGAGTCGGCAGTACTTTATGGAATACCCTATTCATTCAATTCTGTGTCTCCCAACTACAATCATTTATTATACTTTGAAATAGTTAATTTCTTTTCTATAAATCCTTATTAAAACATTCATATAAGTTCAATACATATACAAGTTCGTCAATGACTAATCCATTTTAAATGTGTTTGGTTCCTTCAGTGCATTCCCTTCCATCTTATGTCCTGAATTGGTGAGTTTCCCGAAACGGATGTATTTGTTTCGGGCGCAGGAAAGCGTGCAGTAAAGAAACATTTTCCGCATAAAATCGCTTAGTGATGATTTTAGTTTGGGTCCCCTTTGGAATTATTTGCACCCTCTGCTTGACATTTCGCATCAGTCGAACGTCGAGGCTATCAACATATCTTACAGATGGACTGAACACCTATGAAGTTTTGGGTATTTATGTATTCGGAATTTTTTATAAAGTACTTTCCGGAAACACTCTTTTGTAACAATTTGTAAGATGAACCATAGCAAATATTCAAATGACTCAAGAGTGATGACAATAAAAATTGCTACACTATCGACCAGGTGATTTGTCTGAAGCACATTTGACAGAAATTTCGTGACGTTCGTGACGTCATAGAAAAAGAAGGGAGAGCCTTTGTTTACAATTACTTTGAGCTATGAATGACTAATGAGTTTGATAAGAAGTTTTTTCATTTTCTGAAATACACCCAGAGGGTTTTCGTTTTTCTATCCGTTTTTTATCTGCACTATTAGATTTTTGTCTACTAATAAAAATGCTACATTTCCAGAATTGCCTATATGGAATTACGATGGCAGTTCCTGCTATCAAGCAGAGGGTTCCAACTCAGACACTTACCTCTATCCGGTCGCAATTTATAAGGATCCCTTCCGACGTGGCAACAATATTTTGGTAATGTGTGATACCTATCGCTTCGACGGCCAACCCACCGCTTCCAATCACCGCAAATCTTGTCAGGAAGTAGTGAATAAGTGCAAAGACGAAGAGCCCTGGTTCGGCATTGAACAAGAGTATACATTCCTCGATTTTGATGGACATCCATTGGGTTGGCCCAAAAATGGCTTCCCCGGACCACAAGGGCCCTACTACTGTGGTGTGGGCGCCAATAAAGTATGATTAAATGCAATGAGCGGCTGAATTTGTAATAACATACTTTATTCAATGTTTTTCTTCTGCAGGTCTATGCCCGCGATGTTGTCGACGCACATTACCGCGCCTGTTTGTATGCCGGCGTCAAAGTGTCTGGCACTAATGCTGAGGTGATGCCCGCCCAGTGGGAATATCAGGTTGGACCCTGTGTCGGTATTTCAGTTGGTGACGACTTGTGGATGTCACGTTTCCTCTTGCATCGCATAGCCGAGGAGTTTGGTGTAAGTAGGGACAGTGCTTCGTTCGAGCGGGAGTGTTAAAAAAAGCTAAATATTATTTGTAGATTGTCGCCACATTGGACCCCAAACCCATGCCGGGTGATTGGAATGGCGCAGGTGCACACACCAACGTTTCCACCAAGAAAATGCGTGAGGATGGCGGCATCAAGTCAGTTCACACACATACAGTTCATCTAAATGATAAGTTATTTTACACTTTTCCCTTTACTTTCGATTCGTAGGGAAATCCTCAATGCCGTGGAGAAACTCTCAAAGCATCATGAGCGTCACATTCGTGCCTATGATCCCAAACAGGGTCAGGACAATGCACGTCGCCTTACCGGTCAGCATGAGACGAGCTCGATCAATGACTTTAGCGCCGGTGTTGCCAATCGTGGTTGCTCCATTCGCATACCACGTGGTGTGAACGATGATGGCAAGGGCTATTTCGAGGATCGTCGTCCCAGCTCCAACTGTGACCCTTACTCAGTGGTGGAAGCCATTCTACGTACAATCTGTTTGGATGAGTAGACGAAGTTGGATCCACACACAAATGGAGAGCGACAGTATTGGACTAAAGCGTGCTCTAAAGAGGCATTGAGTCGAGATACTGGAAAATTGAAACGAAACCAAAGGCAGCGAATAAAATTGACAATAAAATATTAATTTAGTTTTAAGCCACACACCGGAGACACTTTAAAATTGGGAAAATAGACCAAAACATACAACAAAACCGAAATAATTTGGCCAAGGAAAAGGAAGTGCTGCATAAGTATTTCAATTTAAACTTTCAATTTGTCATAAGATAATTTAGTATATATGCATACAAACATACATATACAGTTAGTTAGCCAATTGTTTAATGGCCAACTGAAGGCTACTTCCTAATTCAGCAATCCCGGACTTGAACTTCGGAATATCTACTGACGCACACCCATACACACATATGTATTTGCTCAATCTTATGCGAATATATGATTGTTATTGCTACATTTACGCACATATATACAGTTAACCTATGCATTAACATTTATTTGCAATACAGAAATGTAATTATACATTGGCTAATATTGCGGCAAGATAATGCTACGAACACAATGAAAGACAATTATTTAAGCTTAAGACAAATAACATTGTATTATGAATTAAGATGCATTAATACAAAAAATACATACATTCGTACATTCGTATGTAGTAGGCAACGAAATTTCGTTTCCATACCATGTATCATATTGCATATTATAAACGCTAAATATGATTACCGAATACGAAAAATGAAATGTTGATTAATAAATTCCTGTAAGTACTAACATTTATGCAAAAAACTCCTGCTACTTTCATTAATTGTTATAAGTTCCAACAACAAACGCATCCGGCAGTTTAGGAAAAATGAAAATTTGCAGCGAATTCGAATATTACTACCATGCACTCATAAGTGCTCAGCAGGTAGCTGTGGAAAGGTTTCTGTGCAATATCTCGGAAACCGTTAGCAGAAATATTTGTTTGCAAATTTCATAGTCTGTCTTATCACTTAGGCTATCTTTCTATATCAAAGATTTTAACTTGACTAAAACAGAGTGTCAAAAAAAATTAATTTTTGTTTTTAATTCGATGGTTTTTACTGATCTCCAAAAGGTTTTCGACGAGTATCTTGGGAACGGGTGTTGGAAAAGTTATTCTGTAAATTGCTCTACCTGGCCCATCGCTTGAGCTATATTCTTGCTGCAAAAGTCTTGACCTGGCTTAAAAGGACGGCACAGCAATATTAAGATTTCTCCGTATTCGACCGTGTCTACCAAATTAGTTGAAGTGACTCTGCAACCGGAAGCGGAAATGTATTTCTGAAAAGTTCATAGTCTTACGCGACGCTCGGCCAATATAACTGCATAAGCATTTGGGGGATAAGCTTAGAATAAAATAGCACACGGTTTAATTGATTTTAGGGGTTTTTATTTGCAATTTTTATAATTTATGTATTTCTTTATTTTGTTTTTGTATTTCGTCACAGTATAATACATTCATTCACCAAATTGTAAGTGGATGACAAACGCATTTAATTATATTTGTTTGCATAATTTATTTAATAACACAATGTCTCTTTCTTGTTGTTGTTTCATATTTCTAAATTTGATTATATTCGTATGCAATTTCAATGCCTTCGCTTAAATGATTAGCTTGTTTTCGTTAATATCTTCTTGTTTCGTGTATGCTCGTGTACTCGTGTTTGTGTGAATGTGTCACTCGCAATATCAATTATGATTATTTAATATTATGTCGTTTAAAATCGTTGGCTAAAAACATTTTACAATAAGGAAAAATGTCTTAGCGTTTATACTTTCACTTCTTTGTGTGTACTCGTAACAAAAAATCATCGATTATGGTAAGTTAAGTTCAGTTAAGGTATGCAAATTTCTTCATATTAATTCATGTAGGTATGTAAGTATGTATTCATTAATTATATTATGTTCTCGAGCACTTATAAAGAGGCGATGTCTGTCTGTATGTCAAAGTGGTGTGTTGTTCACTATAAAAAAAAACTGTGGGATATTTTATTGTTATAGAAATGATAGTCACAAGAGAGTTATTTTGGCATTTTCGCTGCTGAGAAATATTGACCATTTATAACAGTAGTACAAAATACAATTGCAACTACAAAGTACCAATTAAAAGCTTAAATTCATAAAAATAAAATAAAAATACAACAATTGTAATATCAACAACACTGTGCGTGAAATAAAAGTTTCTCAGATTCTTACAGTAAAATTTATAATTTTTCCGTTTTTAAATTCGAATTTTGAAAAATTCAGAAATTTTGTAAATATTTTTCAAATACTCATATTTCCAAATCGATGCTTGGAATGTTTAATAATTCTTTCAGTACATTTTTGGGGCAATTCTTCACACAGATTTTGTATGCACTTGTATTTTGTATAAATTTAATTAAATCTTTTTTTATTTTTAAGTTGTAAGTATACAGATATGTTATATTTTCTTTTCTTTGTGTTCTTTCGGTTTTTGTTTGTGTGAAAATTTTTAATCAGTGTAAGTACAATACAAATATAAAATTAATATGGTTGTGCACTTATATATCTATTATATAGATATGGCTAAAACACAATTACAATCAAAGAGTGGACGTATTTTGGAGTGTAAATAACAACAATAAAAAAAAAACGTAAATATATTATAATTAAGGAAAAGTAAAAATTAAATAAATCTGATAATAACACTTAAATAATAATGAGTATAGGTATAGTAATATAAATTATAATAATATTTATAAAAAAAAAGACATTGTAATAAAGAAGTCTACAAACTAACGGTAATAACGTTGGCTACCAAAAGAAAAACCGGATACCAGAACATTGATTAGCCATAAGCCATGTAAAATTAGTCGCTTAGTCAATAATTATTGCTGTCAATCGTTTTCAAGATATCACCAAATAAAGGTTTTCGTCTTGATACAAAAATACTTGTCTTAAAAGTTTTTAATATCTCGATACAAAAAAATTGTTATAAAGACAAATTGGGCAAAATTTTGGTATCAAACGACCAATTTTACATGTATCTTCTTAAAAAAATCGCAAATTAGTAAGAATAAAAAGTAGGAACAGAAAAAATTAAAATACATAAAATTCAAAATTCAACCAGAAATAAAATTAAAATTTACAAATTAGCTAAATAATGTATATAGTACATATGCATATATATGCATGAGTTCGTTTTCTTAAATCATTAAGGTTTTTTTTAAGTTTTAATTACATTAAACATAATTTGTGCTTTCTCCTTTGTCTAAAGTGTTCGGTTATCATCGTCGCTTTACAAAATTCGCAAAAGTTTTGCTTGAGATAAAATTGATTAAATTCTTATGCTTAAATTCGCAAATTTAAAGTACTACTTTTGCGCTAAAATTATAAATACTTGCTAATTACACTTATTTGATTGAATTTATATGCCTTTCAATACTTTAACAGTGTGGCAGTTACTTTCTCTAATAAGTTTATAAAAAATAATAATTACAATAATTACTTAAAACAACAAGAAACTTAAAAATTCGTCAAACTTTGTTTTTGTCACTGACTTATATTGCACATTATATCAAATATATTTATATGTAAGAAAATAAAATATTTAAAAATAATAATATTATTATTATTATAATAAAAGCGTACGACTATAAAATTGTGGAACTGTGGCATATGGTATGGATATATAAATAGTAATCGAAGTATATAGCATTTGAGAACTGACTTTTTTCGATGCATTCCCACAAGACTTTTTCGGAGTATTCGGAATTCAACTCTTTGAATATATGCATATTTTTGTATTTATATAAAATTTTTATAATTTTGTTTGTTAGCAAATTGTTGTTAAAATTGTAGTTTTAAAAGCACTGTAAAAATTACGCAAAAATAAAACTTGAATCGACAATTTTCAAAAGTTAGTCGAGTCTTCGTAAACGATTTATATTCAACCCAAAAAACTTTTTGGTTATTTTTTTTAAATTTTAAATAAAAAACAAATCCAAATTTTATGTGGGTATTCGCTTTACAACGTCAATCACTTAACATTATTTGCATACTTTTTTTAACAAAAAACATCTAACATATAATTATATGCGAATAGCCTTTTATATTTATATATGTAATTATATATTGACTTCTGTATGCCTTTTTGTGCTTACACTATTAATATATTCATAATTTCACGTCTTTTACCAACTTTGTTTTTATTTATTTTCCTTAATTTTGGCCACGAAAGTTTCAGAAAATACCTGTAATATGTATTTAAGTATTTGTGTCTGTTTGCATATGTTAATATGGAACACTACTTTATTAAAATTTTAATAGAAGTATTCACTGCATTGAGTTGTGTATCGAAATGTGTGTCATCTTATCAATGACATGTGCTAAATTTTAACTAATTTTAAAATTCCTACTTAAAAACCATTTTCTTCTTTTTCCTTTGCAAAAATTACAAAAAAAATATGCTAAAATTGAAAAAATATGTATTTTAATTATTTATAAACGAAATTTAATACAAAATTTTACAGTTATATTCAATTTCAACGCACAAAATTAGAAAAAATTCAATATTTAGACCTCAAAAGAAACAGCTACTTATCTAATTAAATACTTGTCATACGCTTCTCATGTCAAAAAAAAATAAAAATTTTAGTTCCACTTTCTTCTGTTTAGTATTTGCAAACATTTTTCCATATCGACTACTAATTTCGATACACTTTCTCTCTCAGCAGTAAATACCCTCTAAATATATGTTGGTTACTTTATCTATTGTAAGTTTATGTATGTGTATGTGTGTGTGTGTGTTGTCAAAAATTCGCTATTCGCTTTCGACATTTCTAATCGTTCAATGTCGTAAGATTTCAACTAAGTTGAGGTTGTGGATGTAGTTGTTGTTGTAGTTTTCATTTATTGATTTTCATTGCCATAATTGGTTGTAATAATAATGCAAATCTGTATAAACTAACGCTACATATGTAATATATATGTTTGTAAAAGTCATAAATGTATGTATAAAAAACATGTTCAGTTTGAGACAAATCTTTTTTTCTTTTTTTTTCGTTTCAATTCAGTTTTCGAAATTCCTTTTCGCTACAGTTGCTTACGACATATCTATCAGCTATCCGTCAATTAGTGGTTTATATTTATTATATTTAACTTTGTCCTTTTTTATTTTCCAATCATTTACTTATAACTTGTTTATTAGTTGCACATAAATGCAAATGCAAATATAATTTTAATGTAGACGCTTATTTTTTTGTCTAGTACATTTCTAAGTGTATTTGTGTATGTGCTGGGATAAAAACATAAAACAAAACAAAAATTTATTTTAACAATATATGCTGCGGAAAATGTCTTTAGATTTGTAGTCTCGAAAAAGTCTAAATTAAAAAAAAATTTAAGAAAAATATAAAAATTACGTTTGCATACTTTAAGCACGCAGTTAAAACATTTAGACTTCAGCACTAGCGTATTACAAACAAATACACTTATACGTATATTTTGCTTTTCAAATTACAACAATTAAATATATTAATAGTAATAATATTACAATACAATTATCATCAATTGGTATAGTCGCTATAACAAATTGCTAATAAATTATTAATACATATTACATACTATTCTATAATATTTGAATGTTAGCATGCAAGCAGCAAGCTAATTATTTAGAGTCTTTAAAACAATTATAATTGATAACTAATAATAATAATAATAATAATAATAATAGGGGTTTCAATATAATCGCTACAAAGCATAATATACACATGCATAAACTTACTTACATCTAAATGCATAATTAGATATTAAATAATATATAATAATTTATTTTAAATTAATTGTTAATTTGGAATTTTCTACTTGCGTAATACAATAGCAGTTTTGTTGAATTTCATAATAATTTGGAATATGCGTGTTTTTTTTTTTTTTGTTTTTTGTTATAAAAATCCCCGCAAAACCTGCCTACATAATATCCACATGAAAAAAAAGAATATCAGCGAGACAACCGCGCAATTGTGTCTCTCAATTTGTGTGCAAACTCCTCCCTTCTCAGCCTCAATATGTATTATGTGGTTGACAATTCGGCGCTCTCACGCCGCATATTCAATTCAGTGAAGTCGATCTCGTTGGATTCGATCGACTGTATCGAGGCGCTGCGCAGTTTATTGATTGGATATTTACCACGACTTCGAATGGCGGTTAACTGTAAGGTATGTTGAAATACATTTTCGAAATTAATGAGTGATAAAGTTGAAAAAATTTATGTTGACTATCAACTGTTTGATATATTTATGTACATATATATATTATATATTTAAGACGCATGCATAAATGTAGAAATATTAACAAATACATAATTTTAGATAAATTTTATCAACCAATATTACACAATTCTAGATACGAATTAATTTTAATAACTCTACTGTGTGGCAGTGAGTCATGATTTATGGGATGAAGGAGCGTAGTATTGTAAATATATATATTTTAAGATTTTAAAGAATTCAACAATATAAAATTTAGACACCAATTTAGGATTATTAAGACTTTTACGCAATACATATAAACGTATGTTTATGTGAAAAAATATTGGTTTGAAACTTAAAACTTCAGACTTGAATCGAACTAGTTCGTAAAATACTAGTTTTTAAATGGGATTTCTGAGCGGAAAACGAAGTAGCCTGAAACACGATCTGCTCTATTATGAAACTAGCAAATCGTAAATATCATTTTTTAAGAATTTCATTTAATTTAATTTAGTTCAATTATTAATAAATTAACATTTCCTATTAAAAAAATAAATACTGTTTTTAAGCTATTTTTTCTTAAGCATAACTAATATCATTATAAAATGTGAAATAAGTTTATTGTGACTTTTTCTTTTGACTGGAGTAGACTGAAGCCTACAAAATAGTCAGCTACTTATGTATTTAAATGTCATTACGCAGATTTGATACCTCGCGGTAGGTCTGCCACGTAAAACGACAGCTCCATTGAAAAGGATAAAAATACCAAATACTTGTATGGAAAAAATATAGTGAGTTGTTTTTTAACTTATTTTATTTTCGAAAATAAATATATGTATCAATAAATATCTAATTTGCTTCAGTTAAAGTACTTATCTCAGATATCTAGCGCTCTACTATACCAGCGAAATTCTCTTTACATTTACGATCGTACAATATTCTGTCCTCTTATTGATTCTCTTACTACATAAGGAAAAACACGAATAAAATTATTACAACACTTTCCTTATTTCCCAATACAATGCTATATATTATATTATATTAAAAAGATAGAAAATTTTATTTTTATATTCAAGCGGATTTTCATCTCATCAGATTTTAGAGCAATAAAAATTAATGTTACGTTAAGGGTGATCTTGGGCGATACTTTGGTTGCAATAAGATGGCACAGTCGCTCTTTTGACGCCAAGTTCTATAACAGTCTACATTAACAAAATCACTATGAAGAAATGGAAATGTTTGATCTTGCGAATAAACCACTATGTGGACCATTTTCTATAGTAGATCTATGTTAATCAATTCCTATGTGATTAACACTTCTGAAACCTACAGTTATAAAGAGAGGTTTGAAATAAAACGTATATCTAACTTGATTATAATATATCTTTGCATATATGTTGAAATATTAATTAAAGATTGAGATAAACTTTAAAATCTTTTAGGGTCTGGACTAATAAATAAAAAAAAAATATATTTCGAATATATCATATAGTATTTTCTTCAAAAAACATGCATTTCATAAACTTTAGTTCCAATAATTAAAAGAATACTGAGTTTCCATTATATACTTTTTTTTTTGTCTCATGCAAATGCTATATTTTAGCATATCAATTGAAGAAACGGCATGCAACGGAAGATATGTATGTAGTATGTGATTAAAATTGTACTAACAGAGCATAGGTTTTCTGATTTTTTCTTTTCTTATTTTTGCGAAACATGACGTCTTTGATGCTGTTGTAGATTTATAATGCATTTAATGATTAGTACTACAGTTGTATCGTACATTTGAGAGTACATTTTTGGAAAATGAGTAAATATTTGAATTAAATTGATTGGTTGGTTAGTTAGTAATGACCTGATTTTTCTTATATATTTTTCATTCTTTGTTTATTTAGCTTATCCACTTCCATGGTTCAGTATCGGGGCTTGTTATTGGCGTGGGATACTAAAAAATACATATACAGTGAATAATTGATATTGAAATGTGAGTAGTTGAATTTAATTTTGTATGTAAACAAATGAAAAAAAAAGAATTAACGAAATCAAAGCAACAAGGAATTATTATAAAAAATATAAATTCCACATACAATATATATAATTTATTCATATAAAATTAGGGTTCATCAAGTAAATATGTATTAGGGCAAGAATTTCCTGTAAAATATAATAGAATAACAACAAAATCGCGCATACATACATACGAAGTAGTAGAAGAACATGTCAGAAAATTTTATTTACGAATTATTTTGTATATATGTAAGTATGTATGCAGGTACGAACGCAAAGCATTTTAGTAAATTAAATAAGTAAACTGAACAATTGAAAGTATACATATATACTTATGGTCGCATATACGAATGTATAATTGTGTGTATGACAAAATGTTCGTATGAACAGGGTTTTGACTGCTCGCTGGCGAAATTGCAACTAAACAAGTTTACATATATGAATGTTATAGGTAATTGTTCTTCCTACAAAAAGCCGCGCAAAGCCAGACAACAAGGGCATAGAATATTGAAATGCATTTCCATGTGCAAACCCATGTTTGTTATTGTGTATTATAAATTAAGCTAGGAAAAAATACTTAGTTTCAAAAACAATAAAGATCCTAACAGCTCACAATAGAATAAAAAGTCGCATTTTTAAGCAGATTAAAAGTGACCAGGAAAATTTGTATTAAATTTTTTTGAAAAAATAATTAATAATAATAATAGGTGTGTATGTAACCATTGTTTAAAATATATTTTAACTGTTCTGTCACTCTGAACGTAGATATGGGCGCGCAGCAGTTATGTAAATGGCATTAATGTATAATGAGCTTTTCATCAATTTTGAATATTTACAGCAAATTTTTGGTTAATAAACAAAATATTAAATTGAAGAAAAAATATTTCTTGGTTCGTATAACATAGGCTTAATGAGAATAGGTACTCACCTCTGCTTTGAGATCAGCCAGACGATCCTGCAGATCACGCACCTTGTCTGATTCATCTAAGTTGGAACGTAGTTCGCCCTCAGCTAAGATTTCGGAATTCTGAAAAAAAAAATTTTTTTTTTTAATTAGCGTGTTGCAATTAGTGGTCAATAGAGAAGTAGGACCAGAGAGGGGACTACCAACTAAGTACACTCCAACAACTTAACAGCCAGCAGCGAACTCTTCTTTACCTTCGCAACCTAACAGCAACCGACCTGCCTCGTTATACCCACATAATCCAATTACCAGCAACGATAAACATCCACCTCGAGTCTTAATAAGAGGGTCATCACAATAATAAATACGGATTGCATCATAAAATCACGAACAAAACCGTAAATGTGGCTGTTCGGGACACGAAACTCCATACCACATTCAGTACGCTTGAGGTGAATGCGTAACCTATGATGCTTGATGCTTCTGCACTAAAACTGATGGGCAGCTGCAATAGCACAGCAGAGATATCCTTTGGTAGCATAAACTCACTCAACCGCAGAAATGGCGTGTTCACGCTGCGATGCCTTCCGATCTACCTGTTTTCTTACCCATCATTTGCCATAAAATTACACTGGTTCTTTTATCTGTAATGGCGTGACTTATTTTAGCTTGTGAGTTTTATCAATTAAAACTAGCCAATATCCCTGACCCTTCATGACCTAATTAGACTAACGATGACTATAATATGTAGACCAAATGGCTAAAACATCTAGACTTTGGAACTAGTATAACTATATATATATGGAGATAAGAGATATGGAAAAGCAAAAAATATACCCATCTCTGAGACGAGTAAAAACTTCGTACTATAAGAACCCTATCGATGTATGACACTTGAGACTCCTACCATGTCATGTATTCTAAAAGATGCATAGTAGTGCTCTGCTCTAAATTAACTATTAGAATACCTACATGTTTGCATATTTAATAACTGTCTGGCTTGAAATTAACACCGTAACACATAAATAACAACAAAACAAATAATTTAAATTTTAATTACCTTTGTTTCCAGCCGCGATATTTCTTGCTTCAGTTCAGCAACAGTCTGACTTTGTTCGGTAAATTTAATTTTGACATTCATCAACTCATCCTTCATGCGAGATTCCAGGTCGGAATATCTGAGTAGAAAAAAAAAACATGAGTTTATGTATATATTTCATCATCAAAATTAGTTATCGATAATTATACTATCTAAAGAGGTTAAAGAATAAAAAGAATACCTGTGCTGTTGCTCGCGCGCCTTGTTAGCCATTTCTTTCTCACGATTTACAGCCTGTTCAAGTTGTTCACGTAATTTCTTATTCTCCTCATCCTGACGACGTAGCTGATTTGTTGACACTTGCACTTGCGTTTCGAGTTCCATAACCTAAGTGAGGCAAGAGAATAAATGAATTTAAAAAATGCCTGCAAAATAATAAAAATGGTGGGTGCACCAACCTTCAAACGCAACTCTTTCAGCTCGGTGAGCGTTTCCATTTCGCGTATACGTGTCGTCATTAACTCCTCCTCCAAGCGTTGTGTATGCTCATTCGACTTGGATGTATCAAAGAAATTCGTCAGTAATTTCTTTGGTGTCGAATCAACCGGCTGTTGGCTGTGATCGTTTCTGTTTTCTTGCAATTGGCGTTGCCATTGTGTGCTCAGCTCTTGTACGCGTTGTTTGAGATCCTTTAAAGAGAGACTAGCCTCGGCTTCACGCAATTTACTGGCAATCAGTTCGTCTTGTAAATGTGCAACCGAATTGTCGGGCGTAGTTTCACGTAGTGTCTTTTTGTCCTCTTCAAGCTCTTCGATTTTCGACTTGAGATTGCGTATTTGGTCTTCACTCTCAGCCAAACTTTGACGTACTTTGACCAACTCTTCGAGTAGACATGAGACCATCTCATCGCGTTGCTTAAGCGCCTCTTCCTTCATGCACAACTCATCGATAGATGATTGACGTGAATTGTTCTGTGATTTGTTTTGTTAAAAGGGAGCGCGAGAAGAGAAGAAAAATGTATTGCATTATAAAAACGAAATTAATGAAGTGTTGGAAAAATACACATGCATTGTTTTTTATATTAAATAATTGATTAAAGCAATAGCTACACATGCAAGTGTTAGTTTTATAAATAAGTTCATAAAATTGTAATTTAAGAAAAATAGACTTGATGGCAATTTGGGCATTATAAGTTGAAAAATTTAGTAATATAATTTTTTTTTTGCTGAAATAATGAATGACACATTTTCTCATTCAGGTTTTGAAATTTAAATATACAAACTAACTTAAAAAAAAACTTCTTCTAGGCAAATTTTTTATAAAGCCTTTCTTTCCTTATTGTAGTATCGATCTAATCAAAAGTCAGGTAATAATAATTACAAAAAATCTTATAAACAACTAAAAAAAAAAAATTACACAGTCAATAGAAAAATGATTCTACCGATATTGGAAGTTTTAATAAGTAAGTCTTTGTTTTTTGATTGTAAATGAGTTATCTCTTGATGTCTCAACTACATGAAAAATTTTAAATGATGTGAACATTTTATTCATCTTTTATACATGTGGTATATACATAAATATAACAGAAAAAAAAAGGAAGTTTTCAACCAGTGTTAACCTTAAATTGATTTTATGCCAACTTATGTTAGTTCTTAAACAAATTCGTTATTAAATTTAATATACAAAATAGAAGAACCATGCATTAAATTAGATGTTAGCAAGCAAAAGGGATAGAAAAAACATTAACCTTCATTTCCTTCACCGGCGGCTGCGCATTACTTACACTATCAATGGATACATTCTGTTTAGAGGAGGCAAGAATTTGTGTGTGAGTTTTGTTGAGTTTTTTCATTTTTTATAAATTTTTTGTTGATATTTTAGTGAGTATTTTATTTATTCGAAAGAAAGTGTCAATTTCAATTTGTGTTAAACACCAATAAACCACAATAAGAGAGAAAATATTTGATTAGCAACATGTTGAGTGATTAGGCACAATATATATGATAAATGAAATCATTATAAGGCAATAAATTGCAACACACTTACATTTTCCTGCAAACGTAAACTTAAGCCACGCACTTCTTCGTTGGCATTTTCCAGCTGATGTGACACTTCGAGATATGAGCGACGCAGTTGCATCAGCTCTGTTTGAATAGCATAACTGAAAAGCAATTGGTGGCAATAATTAATAATAAATACGATATAAGCATTAAAAGAAATTTTCAAACTCAGCCACATACCTAGTTTCCTCCTCTTCGGCGCGTGAGACCTGTCCGCGCACCAGACGATCGGCCAATTCGGCGCTCTCAGCTTCTAATAGCTCGTTGCGTTGTTTCAACAAACGATTTTCACGTCGTAAACGGCGCAGCTCCACCATTTCCTCTTGCTCCTTTTTCTTCAAGTCTTGATATTCCTTTTCCATTTTCTTCATACGTTTCGTGTTGATTTTAATAGAGTAGGCCAAATTGAAAAATGCCTCAGGATCGGCTTCGACGCGACCGGGCAACTCCTTTTGGAAGAACTAAAGCATGAAGAAAAAGTGTGTAATTCAAAATTTTTTTTACTTAAATTGAGATTTTAATTTATTTTAATATGGCAAAATAAAGAAAAACTACACTAAATTAAGCGTATTAAATGTATAACATTAAAGGTGTCTAATTCCGATCATCAACGGTAGTATCTTAATAATATTAACCTTTAGCATAGCCTCCATGTCCAAACACAACAGCGTCTCCTTCCCCAACAGAAGTAACGCCAACGCCACTTTGAATATGAACTCCATGCCTTCACTAAGGAATACATCCATTATGCGGCAACTTAGATTTAGATTAAGTGTAGTAGTATAAAGTGTAAGGAACCAGCTGGAAGCGTACATGGTTGTTTGGAAACCCTGTAGAAATAATTATGGATAAGTTAAAAAAAAAATAAGAAATATATTAACAGAGATATTAAGATATTTGATCAATCTAGAATAAATGGTAAAATTGCGCCTCCATAGTATTCGGTCAGTACTTCGTGCTTACCTGCTGTTGAAAGTGTATGTGCATCTCGGGTATCTGCTCCTGCACCAAATTCTCAAGTTGATACATGCACAGACCCAACTCCGACATTGATGGTTTGAACATGTCGCGCATGCGATGTTGCTGCATAATTTGTACGAGCACAGCGAAAGCTTCCTCCTCTGGCATCTAGATCAAACAATGGCATAATTACATATTAAATAGTTAATATATAAGAATTCACGCTGTTTAAGAAAGAAAATCCCTTTATAATCACTCATCACTCTTTCTTCTACCCACCTGCATCAACAGCAATCCCACAATGAAACCGGAACCCTGGCAGTACCCCACTTCACGATCATGCAACGAATATGCTTTAATCACATTAAACAGCGCCTCTTGACCAGGACCATCTTTCTCTTTGAAAAAATCCACCTCTGGATAGGTGCGTGCAATATCTCGTCGTATGACCTTCTCACAGGCCGAGGTGGCCTTTATATAGTCGGCAAATTGTTTTTTATCCGTATCAGAGGCGCCACATAGTTGTTGCCACACAATAGCACTGCGGAATAATTAAATATTTATGCATGGATATTATTACTGAGAAAAAGTAGAATAAAATAAAATTTATATGATTAAAAGTTAAAAAAAGTTTAACTTTGAGAATTTAGAAAATCGACTACATTTACAATGAGAGTTTCTCTTTACCGCTCTCAAAATATATGCTCTCTTCGTTTGACCAACGAGTAACCACATCAGACATAGTTATATAAATTAGTCCCAAATTTGCAATTTGAAGAATATGATTGATGAGCAAATTACTGGTAACCAGCCTGCTTGGGTGTAAATTGAATAGGGCGAGCCGACATGGGCCTAATAATATATTTCGCTTCATTAATCGAAAAGTGAAACACTTGAAGAGTTCCTATGTAACTGATTGCTCAGGTATAATGGTCAGTTCTTTAATGAACAATAGCTCAGTTTTCTAGTACGCATGCAACAAAAAAATGCCCTAAAATAATAAAAAAGTTTAGTAAAGCAACAACACAAAGTTGCCTATTTTTTAAGTTCAGAGATGTTGATTATTATCCAACAAAATAATTGTATACAGTTATTCAATTATATAATTCAACTTATGCATATCTTGTCGACGTTTTTCAATTAAAAAAAAGCTCGACTTGGGCATTTTTTTATTTCTCAAAATTACAATTTTGACATATTAAATTTTTTTTCATTCTTGGCAATATTAATTTTGATACATTCTAAAGACACAGTGCTTTTTTACCGGGATCCGTAGGATAAGTAAATGATTTCCGCAATTTTTAAATATCGTCATAGCGTTATTTCGATATTTTTGCTTCTGAATTTTTGATTTCTTAACATTTTTGGTTTTCTGGTCCTTTAATTTCCTGATCCAAGATTCCATTATACAGATTCATAAACGATAATTTTAAGTTTCTAAACATGTCTACTGATTTTAATTTTTTATGCATTTAAATTGTGGAATTCCATTAGTTGGATTTGTGCTAAAATAATTACAACTCTCATTCACAAGAAATCTATATTTTCAACGAACTTCAAGTCACTCATGCGTGGGCACTATAATAACTATTATTCCGGTCGAAACACGCGTTTTTTTTTGGCCTTCACGTTAATGAAATTTGAGATTACATATTGCCTTTATCAAATAACTAAACTTCGTATGTTTAAAATGTTTAAAATGTGTGAATATGTGCGTAACTATATTTACCGGAAGTGATGCGGTATGCCACGACGCACCAGATCGCGCACACATGGATTTTTACGCTTCAGCGCACCCTCCCAATCGCTCAATATGGTCGCCCATTGCGTCCAAATGTCTTCCTCAGCATTCGAGTTGCCAGCTAACATGAAAAAATAAATAAATCTATTTATTTAATACCGTTTAATTTAATATCTTTCCAAATTTACTTACACTTACTTGAATTCAGACTTATTTGACTGGTGTCCGAATTCTTACGGCTATGCGTTGAATGCAACGAATTTAAACTTTTCGCGTCGCTTTCGATGAGCTTATTAGCCGCCTCCAATTTGGCCAATAGATCCATTTCTGATGATGGCAAGTTCTCCTCAGCCACACATTTGGCATCCATTTTTGTGCTACTCTCCGGTTGCGTAGCAGTGGTTAGGGTCATTGCCGCCGCCACTCTGTTGCTTACTGTCTGACAACGTTGTTGATGAAGAGCGAAAAGGTGAAGAGACAAATATGCGGAAGCGATGTATTTCTACAAACGCTGCCCTTTTCAACGATTGCGCCCAACTGTGGCGAAAGTGAATGTGTTTGTATGTATGTGTATATGTGTAAGCTTGTCGTGGCAACCACTTATGTTTTGCTAATGGCTTCCTTACGCTTTACCGGATTATAATGATGATTAGCGTATTTGCCGATTGTTGTTGTTGTTGTTGTTGTTGTTGTTGTTATTGTTGATGATGATGACAATGTCGACGTTGCTGCTGAAGAAGCCGTTGACGTTGCCGTTGCTTCGTAAGTGGCACTGGCGCAATCGAGTTGTTGCTGTTGTTGCCGCTTTAGGCCTTTGACACGAGTTGCTGAGCTCAAGTTGTGCCACAACAAGTACACCAAAGTGAGCAGCTGCTGTAGATGTACGTCCACCGCCGTTTTGCTGACTTCTCTTTTATGCGTGCCTTAACGATGACGAATTATAATTCACTGACATAAAATAATGCCATTTGGGACATTAAACAGCTCTGAAATTATGAAGAGAACGGGTGCAAGTGTCGTTATTAAAATTTATTATTTTGGTTTAATTCAACAGTTGGTGAAATATGGATATTTGGAAGTTTTTGAATAAAGCATACTTTAAAAGACAATATTGTAGAATTAAAAGTTTTTTTGAATAAAGAACTGTATGTATGGACTTGTGCTATCGGGATAGATGCAGAAAGAAACAACTTAAATTAAAATATTTTTAATACAATATAAAAATTGTGAAAAAATTTACTAAGAATCTGTCACATAGATCTGCTTAAATTGACTTAAGGGTGCTGGTTATGTTGAATATAATGCCATCGGTTCATTGTCGTCAATTCGCTGAGATCTATGACTTCAGAAAAACAAACAAAAATAATATCAAATGCTCTTTAATGCCAACTACGCTAATGAAGGAGTTCATCAAACTTTTAAGCTCTTTGGTGGATTCCGAAGATATTATTTTATAATCTGTGAGGACCAAGCCTTCCAAGTCTTCTTTTCTTCAGCTCTCTTTACATATATCATAATTCAACCAGTTGTATTGTAAAGGTTCAACCTATAACCCCACTTCAATTATACAATAATCTAAGAACTAAAACACTTTAACCAACTGCTTTTTATTGATATTAGGTCTGCCAAGTCAATAAGTCGTGCATTGGACTCAGTAGACAGTTGAAAAAAAGAGTTTAGATAAAGAATTTGAAAAGGAACCATTGAATTTTATAAGATTTTTGGGAACATGAAGATCATGCTTGGCTTTATATATGTAGTTCCAACGAGATGCCTTTGCATTCCGATACAAAACGAAATTCCCATATTAAATTAGAGGGTAAAATCCTAGTAATACAGGGTTTTCAATTCGGATAAACCAAAGGCGTGATTTGTTTACGAAAATATTTTATTTTCTGCTGCTGCAACTTGAGTTTTGCATTCTACTTGATGATCTTAATGTTGTATAAATTTATAAGCTTTTTTTCCAAAACAAATTTTTAACATTTTACGCCCGGTTTTCTTACCTATACCGCGTCGGTTGAGAAAAGAAGACTTCTAGTATTCATTCGACTTTGACCGCGTGCAATATTATACAAGTTCTTTGGTATTCTCATGTACTGTTTCCAAATTTTTTACACATTTTCTGAAATGTTTATCAAAATCCATGGATACAATACTGATCAATTATTTTTTCAAATAATTTGCTGTACATCAACCTTTTTATATGACTATTTTACAAACATATATGTATAGCTAAAAAATCTCACTTAGATTTAAATGCGGATAACTTTTACTATGCACTTTTTTGACAAAAAATTATTCAAACACACAACATATTTATAATTACAGTGCGAATAGAGTATTTTTACTTTCCGAGCGATCCCATATTTTGACTCAACCACAACAATATCTTATGCACACTACTCGCCGGTTGCTGTTGTAATGACAGCTTCGATTTGTTCGACAATTTATTGCCCTAATTCTTGCAGACACACTACAAACAAAACACCCGCTTAATTACCAAAAATATTCACTAGCACATATTTATTTTCACCATTCACTACGTTATCAGTAACATTTGACCCAAATCGTTAAACCATTTGGGCAATATTTACTTAAAACGCTAGTAAATGCAGCGAATACCTGATGCCCTCTGTCACTGCCCTGCCTTACAAACATAGCGTAATCTCTTGTGTATATGTTTGAAGAAATAGATATAGGAAATGTATTTGCTTTACTAAAAAAAAAAAAATACAGCCTTGACCATAAAAGATAAAATTAACAAACAATAAAAAGACAAAGGAAGAAAAACAACCAACAAATAAAAGATTACGGGGACAAAAAGGAAACAAGTCAAAAAGAAAGAACGAAGCAAACAAGAATGAAATAATGAAATACCAAAACAAATTAGAATGTGGAATTTCGAGGAGAAAACAAAATTTCGGGATGGCTTATTTAGCCAACGGCAATAAAAATATATTTGCATTAGACGGTTTTTATGGTCATAGATAGACGTGTTATGGAACTGCTAAAATTCACCGCTACTCAATATTCAAGTTAACTGTAACTGTTTGATGTAGGTCAGGAACACATAGATAGTTATACATATGTATGGAAAACATGTAGAAGGTGTTTAACAAAGGATTTCTACTTTTTTTAGATATAAATATAATAATGTCTCTTTTTTCGAGGTCAAAGGATTATATTTATTTATTATTTCTAAGTGATTAAGGTTTGAACCAAACACTTTTCATCGGAATCAGCTATTAGGCTATAGGAATTGTTTTGCATTTCATCCAGAAAAAGATTACTTTTTGGGCGGCTTAAGGTATTACTTATTAGGATAATAGATGCTAATAGATAGATACTAACCGATCTCAAAAGGGTAGCAAATGGATGTTACACTGTTTTCCTGGGTAATTTATGAATTTCAGCATATTAGTTAGATTTACTTCACTATGGGTTGAAATTTTATTTAACGAAAGATTGTTATTTTGTTTTGAATAAAGAGATAAAGTATATATATATCGGTCGTTTCATGAAAATATTCTAACAATTTTAAATTATAGAAATGAAAGAATTCGCTATTTTCTGTCATATATATACCCATTAGAATTATTAGAGTCCGCTTAGCAAATGAGTTAGAAACATATATAGCCGAATCATCATTCCTGTTAAGACTGTTCCAGAATAACTTCAACCTCAGCTTCCAAATTGTCATAAGATTCGTTTCTAAAAAAAAAAAATATTTTATATATATATATTTTATTTAAAATATAAATAAACCTCTCCATAATTTTTATACCACTTAGGGCCTTCGGATCTCTATATATCCAGCTCAGGATTTTGGTATTTGCACCTTATATACATATAACTGAATTCTTCGGTATTTGTTTTTCTTTTATCGATCGATCGATCGATAATAATTATAAGCAGAAGACGAGCATAAACAATAGCTTGAAAGACCTTTACACAAGCATTTGAAACTCGGAATTTAAAAAACCGATTTTTTTTATCTTTTTTAAATATAAATATAATAATTATTTCTTTCGAAAAGACTGTTTTTGAGCCAACACAAACATATCGACCGTCAATCCATATTTGTATGAGATATGATTTTTTGCCAGAAAAACCAAAGGAAACATAACTTTTTCAAGCAAAAAGAAAAATATGACGATTTCAATTTGGAAAAAGGAACAAGAATAAACTAACACCAAGCTCTTATTATTTACGAATATTTAATGTTAAATATGTTTTCTGTCAAATAAAAAATATTTGTATATGTAATTTTAGAGAATTCATCTTATACCACTAGTATAACCTCATTATAGACTGACTCATATAGACTAAACACAGCTATTGACTGCTGACACCTGTGGTATGTACAAATATGCCAATCGACAAGTGATGGGTCCGAGAACCATAAGGCATATGATACCTAAAAAATCACGTTCTGGTAATTTTTTTTGTTAAAAGTTAACCTATAAAATTTTGTTTCTGTTGAAAGATTTTCAACTTGGGATTTAATAAATTCCTTTTCTATTGGGATAATTTGAAGATTGTTTCTGACATAGTGTTTTGAGTTGTCATGTTCAACATTTAATAGTTTTTTTATGATATTTTTGTAGTGAGTTTTAAATAATTAGCTTTTAAATGAAGATATACATATGTAATACAAATTACGATTGCGAATGCACATTAGGGAGATGTACTTTAACTTTCATTGAGCATTGTACTTTAATGTGACTGGGAGGAATGATTGCATTAAATAAGGGATTACTAGTGAAACTTGTTGTTGTTTTTTATTTACTTACGCTTGAAAGTAATTATTATTATTTTTACGACTAAATGCACATATGGCACATATTTTGTTGGCACAACCACTAATGTTTTAATCTACGATTGCTGTTGCGAGCACGAATTTTGCAATTAATTTTTACAAAACTCGTTTTCATTCATTGTTTACTCCGGGTCAAAGCACTTTTAGGTTATAATTAAAACGCAGCACACATTTGCGACTGTTTTTCTCATTACTTTTGCGATTATTTTATCAATTTTATGACTAGTATACTTTCACCACACACAAGACTTTAGCAAAACTGAAAACAAACGAAGAGCAGATGACTGTATTAGTAATTAGTAAAAATTAATAAACTCAAATGCGATTGTTACAGCTTTTTTTTATTTTTTTAATGCCCGTCGACAATCTACGCGGATGGTTAATCGCTGTTTTTGGACAAATTCAAGCTAACAACAAAAACATATAAAACAGAAATTGTGTCAATACAAAAACAAAGCACAAGACAAAACACTTGAACGCACCACCATTCACCAAGAGACAGCTTTTAAATCTTATTTTTACCACTTTAAAGTCGAAATGCTGATCGAGAGCTGCCACGAAGCGACAGATCGCTGTATCACACTGCCTATCGTTGCGGCAATAGACCGATAACTTTGATTTTGCGGGAAAATGAAAATGAAAATTTCGGTAATAACAGTTAATTGCGGCACCGAATGGACTGACAGCCAAATAGCCAAATGGCAAACTAAACAACTAAGCCAGCATCCAGCAAAAAGCAAATGGAAAGCCAGTTAGTCAATCAGCAGTGGTTGAGAAAGAGTGGGGAGCAGTGTGCAGAGGATGGCAGAGGAGGGCAGAGTGTTTACACATGTGCAGGTATGTATATATGTGTGTATGTATGTGTGTATGTGTGTGTGTGTGTGTTAGCAGCTTAGTGCCAACCAAAATGAATGCCAACACGCCAAAAAACGCGAAAACTGAAACAACAACAAACTTGATGAACAAAGTTAAAAATGAAGCGAAAACATAAATGAGATAATGATGATAATGAGAAAAAATAAAACAAAAAATAAATAAACGCAAACACACACATACATATGATGCATAACTTTGTTAAGCGGAGAGCAAGCAGAGTTGCGAATTGCAAAATACCATGGAGAGTGGAAAAATAATATTCAAATAAAGAGTAAAAATTAATTGGTGCTTATCATTAACAATTGCTGAAATCGACAAACTCAAACGCCGACTTTAACGAAACACACACACACAAATATATATCAGACCCACATGACTGCAATTACAACAAATCCAATGTAGGGTCTATTCACAGGGTACAATGAAAGCAGCGCGTAATACTCAATATAGCTGAGGTAATAGCGTTCACAGCTGGCACTGATGACTCCAAAGCGATAAAACAAAAAAGATAAAGGAAGGCATTGCAACAAGTGCAACAACAAGAGGCTTTTGAAACTGATATTGTTAGTGTTTGTGTCGGTTTTATTTGTTGTTATTTGATAATTGTTGGTTTAGCTTTAGTTGCTGGCAGTGCCGATGTGTGTTATGACACTCAACTCCTGTTATATACTCAATATATTATACATACACACTGCACACAGCTGAGGATATGAGTGAGGAAGTGAGTACTTTTTGCAAATAATATAGTACGGATAGCTTCCTATAGTAAAAAAAAAAAGAAATTAAGTGCAATAGGAAATATATTTTGTTAGAGGTACAGAATTTACTAAACCGATATATGTACATATGTCAAACGAGCTGTCAAAGTAAACACAGTGTTTGACATTTATGTTATGTATGCTTTGACAAATTTGTATGGCTTAACCGGGAACAAAGTTTAAAAATCTGGAAATTTATTTCTAAAACTTGTTTTCAGATATTGTATGGCGGCAAACTGACATTTATATTTTTCAAATCATCATCAAATCATCTTAAGTAATGAGACACTTTTCTGGCTTAATGGATATGTAAATAAGCAAATTTGCCGAATTTGGAGTGCGAAGAATCCTGAATAGCCATGAATCAGGTGAAACCAACACTTTATTAAGAGGAATTTTTAATGGCTAAATCATGCCGAAAATTGAGCATATTCATTGGCCACCTAGGTCATGTAATTTTACTCCATTAGACTACTTTTGGTTAGAATACTTCAAGTCTTGAGAGAGAGAAGGCCGAATTAATTAATAGGCCGACAAGATGGTCTTTAAAAGACACATTCGTCTTAAAAATAATACTCGAAAATATATTCCTTCAATGGTTTTTTTAAACAACTGCAATTAGCATCTTTTAGTAATCAGTACCTTTTATATTACAGCCAAATATATTTACGTATATTTACTACGAATAAACTAGCTCTCAAATAATGGCACAGTAATCGAAACCATGGAAACCCTTGGTAGATAAGAGAATTTGCTAAATTGAGTGTGTGTGATACAAAGAGATACAAAGAGTTCAAACGTCAAACAAGTGCGCATTTTTTCGCAAAATATATTTATAGAAATAGAAAGTTATATAAAACAGTAATGAACAAAAATGTAAAATGATTGGACACATCGACGATTAGTGGGTGCAAACATTTTCTCGCGATATATCAAATGGATATGAACAAGTGCCGAGACAAATAGATTATACCGGCTGCCTGCCGGTCTGTGTAAGTGAAAACTCAATATTGAGTGAATAAATATTGATAGCAATGTTTTCTTAATATGTGATAAGTATATTTCCGACTTAGGGCCACACACATATTTTTCACCTATATACGAAAGAAGAAAATTTTTTGCAAATTAAAACATAACTTGAAGTAATATAATACATAATACAAGAATAATAGTAATAATAGTAATATAATGCATAATATTAAGAATATATAACTTTTTTTTAGTATCAATCGATCTGTTATCAACAATTGAGGAAGCCGACCGCAGCACAGTCCGAAAAATGTGAGAACAAAAATCGGATGGTCGCATCAGTGGCAGACATATGGATCTAACGACCCACAAATGTTTGGAAATCAATTGGTATTTCATCAAGAGAAACCTATATAAAACCACATTGAAGGACGACATGTAAATTTACACTTATATGGTACATATTTTGTTCTCAAAGGAAAAAAGTTGCAAAATGTCCTTATCAAATAAAAATTTCAATTTGTACTCGAATCGAAGAAACGGAAAAGATTCTAACGCATAACGTGAATACCTTTTATTCTTGTAAATTAAAAAAGTAAAAGTATGTAATTGGTGATTAATACGCCATAATACATTAGTAATAGTAATAACTATATTTTAATTAATTGGATGCATAGTATAGCTTTAGTATGACTAGAAAAAGAACCGTGTGTTTTTATCAAGAATTTTTTGGATATACCATATTAGGTAATCAGTTAACTCTTGCGATATACGACAATCGACTTAAGAATGAAATTATTGGAACTGCTTTGGAAACCCTAATTACCTCATTGATATATAATATTCTTAGGAGAAGGACTCTACGAACGGTGTCATAGCTGAGTTCAACCATACTCTCAGGACTCTTGCGCAATTAGGAAGCAGATATGTACTCAGAACACATTGTTTCCGCATTATAATTCGTATTCCAATCGCAATATTTTCAGATCTCTGGATCTTTCTTCATTAAACAGAAGACAGATTGTTATATGTATAGTCGATTCCAGAAACTGAACGGCTACAATGTCAAATATTATAATATTATTTTCGGGCAACTCTGACGACTTTCGGTAGGCGGGCACAATACACTTTTTGTTTACAATGAAACTAATTGAAAATAATAACAACAACAAATAACAATTACTTGAACATCTACATACTTAAATACTCTCATACCGATTGCATAATATTATTGCAAATGACTTGAGTTTCATTCAGGAAATTTAAGAGATTTGCATACATATACCCACACTATTCTATATATAATATATATACATTTGTATAGAAAATAATTATTTAATAACTTAGAAACATTGAACTTGAGTGTGAGATTTGCTTTGTGTCATAATAAATATATACATAGTTGCATATTTGAAGATATATATATATATAAATATTTCTATGAATACATATGTATAATATAAATAATGCCCTTAAAAGCTTGTAGCAGATAATTTGCGTTATATATTTCCTTAAAATTTCGTCGTTATTCTTCTCTTTTTAAAACATTTCTTTTCTAGCCATCTTGTTTTTATGACGTTATTAGAAACCACCGTTATGTGCAGAAATGTTTTTCCTTGCAATTCTATTTTTTTCGTCAAGGTTGTCTTTTCGTTTCAAGGTCACAAAGAATTCATATGAGGTTAATCGCTAGCAAATTGCTTTTTATACATATAGAGTATAGAGTGTACTACATTATATATATAGAGTAAAGGATAAAGTTATAACGAAAATAAAAATCAATCGAAAAACGCCAGCTTTTTGAATTAAAATTTAGTTGTAATTGCGCGCTTGTGTGAAATGTGATAAGATTCCACTTACAATTTGATTGCATTTTTTTTGGTAAGGAGTTAAATTTTTTACTTTATCTACATCCCAGATGATGAAAAAAAAATTCGTTACAAAAATATTTTGTTAGACAGCATCACCGCTAAATATATATGTATATATAAATGTAATCATTATAATAATTTAATTACTTTTTTCATATTTAATATATACCATGAATATATTTCTATAATATAGTTTATAATAATAATATAGCTATATAACTATATAATAGTTAATAATAATAATAAACTCAATTATAATTAATTTAATTATAATTATAATTTAATTAATTTATAATATAGTTTACCAGTTGATTGAAGTGTTCGCTAAAGTAGATAAATCATGGAGAAGGAAAATTTTCCAGGACGAAAATCTTGTTTCCAAACTGATAATATTCTTTCATGCTAGATTTTTCAAATGTACCAAAAAGAGGTCAAAGTTATTATTTTAACATTAATTAAAGTTATTATATAATATAATACTTATATTTAATAAATATAAACGACGATGTTCAGATGTTTTCTTAAATGTAGGTGAAAAAGTTGTATCGCTTGAGCTGAAGCTATGAAGTTTCCAAAAAACATTTCTTTGAAGTTCCACCAGTTATTTATAACTTAATTAATTTTTGTTTATCAAAACGATCAAGATCTTAACTAATACAGATTTTCCAGTTATCGAAACGTATTTTCATTCAATATACGTCTTAAGCTTACATTTATACTAACAACTCTTTTGAAAGTATTAGGCTTTTTGACTAAGGCAAACGATTTGAGTAATTTAAAAATGGAAAATATCAGGGAATTTTCAATGGATAGTGTGATAGCTGTCATCAAACAGTATAAAACGATGACTTAACCGTCAAAATATTAAAATTACATGCAAATCTTAAAAATGTGACTTTCTATAATAAATTCATACATGTATTAGAAAATAAACGGAATAAAGTGAAAATATTGGTAATTCACTGTACGAAATATTTAGCACTTAATAAAATATTCATTACTTAATAGGCGTTTCAGACAGCTCTACAAATGAGTCGTTAAAAACATAAATGACACGAAAACAATGATGTGAAAGCTGTGTGAAAAAATTCTTCTGTGTGGAAAGTAACAATAATAATAATAACAATTTATAGTAGATGATGTAATGGAGAATTAAATACATGATTTTTAACAGGGATCCAAGTAGATCTCCCACAAAAAAAAGCGTAATTATTTTTACTTTTATTTGATTATAAACCAACTTTTATAACAAATTTAATTTTTGGTTGAATATATTCAAAAACCGTAAATAAAAAAAAAACACGTTTTACTAATAAAGGGGATCATTAAAAACTTCAGTTATGTATAAACTCAAAAAATGTCTTCGATTGAAACTCGATTCTCTTTGTTCTTACGCCGTTGAAGTAAAGTAAACAAAAAACAAATACATATGTGCTTATGTGTATATATGTGCATTTTTGTGTATCTATCGGCGACCTTAGCCGACAGAACCTATTAAGCGGCGAATACCGCCCAATAAGTAAGCATGTATTTTCACTCCGACACTCGAATTATTATTCCAGCTAAAGTTAATACACATAATATTCAGACTTGCTCAAAAGTGCTCACGTTTCAAAAGTGCAAACACACATGCAGACATGTCTAAATAGAAAACAAACGACACAGAGACGATCGAGTCATCAAATGATCGCAAACACCTTATCTCAAACGACTCAAGTCGATTTTGATGGAGAAAAGCGCCGACATATACACTTCGGTATACATAAATGAGGACGATAGTTGATAGGCCAAATTTTAACATGCTTTCAAACATTTGATTGGAGGAGGAGGAAGTTAACTAGAACATTCACAAACGCACATAAAATAAATTAACTAGTCATCTTCTGAAGGTAACAATTATTATTAAGTATTTTTAGTCAAGGACCTCGAAACGACGAGTTATGCACTTTGGTATGATTGAAATGATTTCCAATGAGTAGCCTCCAAAGCCTGGTTACTAGGTTTCAAAGAGCTACCTAAGGCTGTTTGATATTAGAACCATTAGATAGTTTGGGTGGCACTTAAAACACTTAAAAATATCCACTGAGGTATGCAAAGAAATAATTAAATATCTTCTTTTAAACTGAGATGTGTGAGGAACTGGGGTTTGTCTGGTAAAAAAAACTATTTACAATAAAAAACTCTTTGGAACGTATTTGAGCAGATGTTTCTATGTCCAAGTAAAAAAAAAAACAATGTTGAACTACCCACAAATGGATTTCCAAGCTAAGATACTTATTCCTGGGTAAGAGTTAAGCTTTTCTTGACTAAATGCCACGTTCTAAGAAGTGGTAGTGATGTAATATGTTCATAATATTTAGTATGCCAGGATATACAATAATTATGAAACCATGTCTTAATTGTCTGACTATAAGTTGAGGTTATGCCAGGATAGATCTATACCCAGTAAGGATAGTTCCTGTAGCACTGAATGTCTATTCTTGGTATTTGGAGGAGACCACATATTTTTAATACAACAGCTGTCCTTGAAGAAAGTCTGTACCAGCTTTAGTATGATTGAAATGCAAATAAACCTTAACAAAACAGAGGTTTTATAACAAATTCGCTGATTCCAGCTGTATTCTTATCATTCACATTATCGTAAATATTCATATACAGACGCAACTCCAGACAACATATTATATAATAGTAAGCCAGTTGACTCAAGCACCAGACTAGATAAGAGAAGTTTTAAATGAAATCGGGAATTCGACAAATAAGAAAGTGTCCAGAACGCATTGGAAGGTTTGATGACAAGTGTTGAACATGACGGTATTTGATATTAACAGAGCAGGGCGAACTAGACACAACATGTTAGTAAATGAGAAGAATCAAACCGCCTTCCTACGTAATACCTGACGACGATGCCGGTTGGGTTCGGCATGTAACGGTAAAGTTTCGTTCGGATTAAAAAGCTTTATTGATGTGGGTTCAGGCTTTTGAAGGTTCCTCCCTGTAAAAAAAATACATATTCCTATTATCTGGAGTGCTGTCCTGGAGTCCAGTGATTGATGGAGCTTAACTGACTGACAAATTCTGGTTTTTTTTGAGGATGTCATGGAACAATTAAAGTTTCGCCTGGCTAACTGAGCAGATTCTTGTTCATTATTATCGTTCTCTTTTTTATATGATGTAGCAAGATAAATTTCCACGATTTCCTCTTCGAAGCAGTCTTTCTTTCGAACAGTCTGTCTGCAGTAATTCTAAATAGCTTTGCTAAGTCTTATACCGCTTCTACTGCTGATTCTAATCATTTGACATGGAGTGTATAACACAATAGCCAACAACCACATACATATGTACAAAAACGTTTACGCTCTCAAGTTATGAGAGAACAACAACAGCACAATAAAATTGAGTTACGATAAACAAAAAGTTAAAAATAAAAATTTTCGAGTTTATATTAGCGTGAAACATTGAACAAATCACACATTGGAAAAAGCAACGCTCCGAAGGTACCACATATGCCTACTGCCGCATAGGATCAACGACGCTTCATCTGACGAAGGTAAGCTGGCTGGCAGGTTGACTGGCTGACAGATAAACGGCTATTGTACGGAAATCACTGGGTTATATAAACGATAAATACAAATAAATGAACAAAATGTGAAAGAGTAAAAGTTGAAAGGTAGACGAAAATAATGGTGCAGAAGACAGTGGTAAATAATTCAAAGACTAACTATTACTGACAGCGGGAAGAGCCATTTCAACGAACAGTGTCACATCTATTATACTACTAATACTAATCTAATACTATTGTATGTGTATAACAACGGAAAATAGCAGTAACGCAAGACTTAAAATTGCAGAAGAGTATGCTGGCGCTTTGGTGGTCAAACAACAAAATTCGTCCAACGAAGCAAACAACACACTAACAGCCAACTCTTATCGAACTATAGCACGCCAAGCTGCCGTTAGATAAAGAATACATATATAACTGTTCTATTTTATTTTATTAGATTTGGAAGTAAAATATCGGGAATCGTAAGTAAGCTTTAGTAGAAATTAATAAAAATATAAAAAAAGGAAAAATAACTGATAAAAATATTCATACCAGCACTTGCAATTTGCAAATTACGAGCGCAGGTGTTAGTACGTAATATAAATCGGTGGATACGGGGTAACAAAGCTGCGAACAAAGTGCAAACAGAGCGTTGTGCAAATTCGAAAAGAGCACGTAAACCAAATGCTTAGCATTGTGAACAATTTAAAGAATTACTAAAGCATATGCTGAGACCAGTTCAAGAAGCGCGGAAGAATCCCCAAAAAAGAGCAGCGTAAGCGCACCACTTATTCCACTACGCACTCCATTCAGTTGGTAATCACGCTGCATGCGCAGCGGAAAAGTATTACCAAATCCGTGCAAATCGTTTTGCGCCATTATGGATTCTTGTCGGAATCTGTCAGTCGATCTGCCCGACACGAGTCTCGTGTATGACAATACCGCTGCCAGTGCTGTGAACGGTCCGTTGACACCCACGTCCAGCGAAGCGAAAATCTCGCCCAAGGGTGTAATCGAACTAAGCGAACACTTCTATATCAATAGCAAGCAGAAAGCACCCACTACGGTTGTGGTGAAACTAAATGCTGAAGGCATTTATTTGCGCCGCGAAACCGGCGGTGTGGATGAAATCAGTGAGCAGCGTATACGTATGGAGGATATTATAGGCAGTAGTTGTGGGCCATGTGTGGAGAAGAGTCATCGCGGCGCTTTGGCCTCCTGTCGCCGCATAGATGAAGAATCCGAAGCTGAGCAGGCGACACAAAAGGACATTAGCGCTTATTTGCACATATACGCGTACATAAAGAACGAAAAGAGTTCGATGCGTCGTGAGCGCACCGTGCGCATATTACGTTTTCGTTCCTTCGATACGTATGAGGAGAACTTGAAGGTGGCTGAACGTTGGCATCATGCCATACGCATAAATCAAACGGCTCTTAAGAATCAATTGGTCGAGAAACAATTGTTGATTTTTCTCAATCCCAAATCCGGTTCGGGTAAGGGTCGTGAAATGTTCCATAAACAGATGGCGCCCGTACTGAAGGAAGCCGATGTGCCGTATGAACTGCATGTGACCACACATTATAATTTTGCGCGTGAATATGTGCGCAAGCACAGCGATCTTTTGCATAATTATAGTGGCATTGTGGTAGCATCGGGTGATGGACTCTTCTTCGAAGTGCTTAACGGCATAATGGAACGTGAGGATTGGCGCGCAATTACACGTCAATTGCCACTTGGCATTATACCCTGCGGTTCGGGCAATGGTTTGGCACGCAGTATTGCATATCTCTATAAAGAGCCATACGAACCGAAGCCCATACTGTATGCTACATTGACATGTATTGCTGGCAAATCGGCACCGATGGATCTAGTGCGCATCGATACTGGCAAGGAAGGTAAAGCTTGTGAGATGTACTCATTTCTATCCGTCGGTTGGGGTCTAATCGCTGATGTTGATATCGAAAGTGAACGTTTGCGTTCTATCGGCGCATCACGTTTCACTTTTTGGGCCATACGACGACTGATTAGCTTGCGCACCTATAGGGGCAGATTGTCATATATACGTTGTGAACGAAAGGATGGCCGTAAGACTTTTGGTACTCGCGTTTCCACGGTGTCCAATGAGGAACGTCGTTTGCCACCAGAAGTACAGGAATTCCATGATATACCAAACCCTCCGGCGGGCACTAAGGAAGATGATTTCCCTACAACAAGTACTAACACCAAAGAAGGCGATGAATTCGGTGATGCCATATCGCTGGATCGTGTTAGCTTCCATTCCAACGCTGATAGCTGGCATTCGGCTGTCTCGAAACGTACCGCTTACTTCTCGCTCACCGACCAAAGCTCACGTTCGCGTCGCAGCGTACTCAACCGCCTTGAATCGATCAATTTGGAATACGAAAGTCATCGCCCAACAACCACAATACCATCACTGGATATGCCAGTGCCCACAGATATTTGGCACACCGAGGAGGGTGAATACGTTATGGTTCATGCAGCCTACACCACACATCTGTCCTCAGATTGCTTCTTTGCGCCCGATTCACGTCTCAACGATGGCATCATCTACCTCGTTATAATACGTGGCGGCGTTGGACGTTCGCAGTTGACGCATTTGCTACTCGGCATGAGTTCAGGCACACACCTGCCAAAGGAGCCGAATAGGTATATTGAAGTGGTGCCTGTACGCGCTTTCCGAATTGAACCGAGTCCCGATAAAGAGGGAATTATGGCGGTGGATGGCGAACGTGTGGACTATGGACCGTTGCAAGGTGAAATATTGCCGGGCATGATCAAGGTCATGGTGCCGAATGGAAATCCCATCGACTAGCTCACAAATTATTGCGGTAGCCCCTGAGGACGCATATACATATGTATATTTAGTAAATATATTTAGCTGTTTTTACATGCCAAGCATTTGCAGTTCACAATGCTCCACTTAGTTCGATTTGTTTTTAATAATAATAAGTATTTGATTGTTAACTATTCTATTGCTATTAAGTATAAACGACTGTTGTATTTAGATGCATACATGCAGACATAGAAATATCAAATAAAATACATGAAAATGCTTTAACTAGCTTGCATGTGTTCGTATGTAATTTAGCTCTTTATCAGCCTATTTGCCAATTGTTCCACCCGGCATCGGGGTGTGATAGCAGGTGGCTGATCGAATCAAGCTGTCTTTATTATTATCGGAATTATTGATCAAGATTAGATTGTAGCGATTAATATTCATCAATATTTCGTTAAAAGCTATGCAATTATACATAAACACGTATGTGCACTTTACTTATCAGAGAGCAGAAAATATTTTTTCATTTAATATTTCTTTATTTTTTCAATTTACTGTGAATAACCTAATTTGTCAGCGCGCGCATTTATTGAACAAGCCGCCTGCAAGTATGCAAGGCTTTTTATTAAACCTTTTGTTTTTCAGAAACCAGTCAGTTCGAATATAAACCTCTACAAATAAACTTTAATACAGGAGAAGACTTTAGTATAAAATTAAGTTAAAAGACACAATTACACTAAAACATATGCACAACTGAACAATGGTACAATCGGCGCAGTTAGTTAAAGAGTCCCAGTGAAATTTTCAGTTCCCATACAGGTACTATAATACCGCCTTGGTAACGTGCTCTACGTTGAACCTTCGTCCGATCTCATCTCATGCGATTACATCTCTTCAGCCATCAACAGACCTCAGAGCTTAAAGCTGCTAAAGCTTAAAATCTATAGCTCCTCTCGCATTTATCAGATAATATCGAGGACCTAAAAATGGGTGAAGCATGGTTTGTTGTACTGAGAATATCACTGGAGTTGCTGAGGCTGAAGATGAAATGAATCTCAGATCAGATTGCAATGAATCTGGGATCAACTGGCAAGATAATAGTAGCGAAAAGTTTTAAAATATTACACTGAGCAGGCAGTACACCATCAACACAAAAAGGACATTTTTTTCAGCGAAAATCGTAATCACAGCCGAAACCTATTTTCAGCAAATGCATTGAAAATATATCAAGTCGAGTTATTGCTTCTGGGACACCAAAAGACGTATACGTATTACGTATAATCAACGAAGAGTAAGATAAGATCCGCTGATAATGCCACGGAGAACATGTGGTTTTAATACCGACCGACAATATCGTCCGATTTAACTCCAATTTATATATGTACCACTTTCTTGGGTAGATAAGTCCTGAAATAACATTAACAAATCAAATTCAAATGAAGTTCTTTGAGAAAGCGTGTACGCATATTGGAGTATAAATTTCTCACCGAAAGGTCAAATTCCTTCATCCAGGTATCAAATTATACCTTGCATATTAGACCGGCAGATACGGACATATAGACATGGTGTCACCGGTATTTACCAATATATTTTGAGGATGAAGAAGATGTTTTTGTTCTGCACTAAGGCACTTCGGATTTTAATTTTGTTCCCGCATAAAACATTCATAATGGTTTGGTATCCTGTCCTAAATGGATATATAACTGAGTATGTTCTGGTTACACTTACCCAACTGCAGTGGGTGTTATGTCCCTGTTTTCCCAATACATTCGGTATTTAAATAAGCTAAATTTAAAACTGTTTGAGAATAAAAGAAAAAAAAACTCGCTGCCAAAATTCACTTAAAGAAAACACATTGGATATATGTACAATTAGTATACATATATTGAACTAAATAACGTGAATCCATTAGACATCGAGATCAAAGTTATGTCATATTGTTAGGTCAAAGACCTTTTAGCCCATGTGCTTTATACATATATATATATATATAATTAAATATATAAATCAAATTATATAAATAAACTATTATCAATCAAATTAAAATTATATAAATGTATATATTAATTAAAATTTTATAGAATAGCCACATCTGGTATATGTATGACTGTATGTATACGAATTTTAAAATAAAACAACTTTTCAGCAGAATTGAATTGATAAATTATGTAAGCCAGAAACGTGATGGCAAGTGTTCCATATTTGTCGACTACATGCCAAGGCATTGAAAGAGGAAGCAGTGGCACTCCGCTTCTACTTACATACTTATGTAAGTATGATAAAAGTTATCGTCATAGAGGAATACGCCAACGTACAGGCATGACTCACGTGAGTAATCTAAGAGCAGACCTGTTGCACCATGAGGGTTGCTAACAATAATTTATTTTTTACTTTACTCTACGAGGGCGGTTAGAGAAGTAAAGGTAACTTCCTAAATAAAACACTTTTCTCCCAAAATATCATATTTTTATTTCTAAAATAATATCTTTCTATATTGGTAAATTAAAAAATAATAATAGTAACAATTTCGAAATTGGCAAAATAATAATATTAACTCAGGATGATAGAAGTACTAATGATACTAACTAAAATTATTATTTACATAGAAAAAATTGTTTTCATTTTAAAGCAAATATTTTTGGGAAATATTATTCTCTGTTTTTGCTTTTTATCGCTTTTTTGTAACATGTGTTGGGTAAATTTTTATTTGAACAAATGTGTTCGGTTTGTTACTTGAATCATTTTGAATATTATATTTGACATATATACATATGCATGTGTATATACGCGACGCATGAGTGAAAAAACGCGACAGAAATGAATGAATAAATTAAATGATACATTCGCGTCCAACAATTAAGCTGACTAAATTATTGAAAATAACTGAACAAAGCTAACTAACGGAAGAACGCAATGTTCGAAGGAGAGATCGCGCTGAAAAGAATGGCAGCGACAATGTCCGTGCATATTTCCAGTCTGATTCATTCATAAACAACAAATATGAGACGTTGCTGACTAGATGATGCTTAATAGTTACATATATACATACATTTGGTCTTGCATATACAGAGGCGTGTCTACGAAGGGGTGCGCTTAAGCTGACTATGTTTTCATCCTCTATTTCATTTGATTCGAATACAGCGTAAAATAATTTCTTTGTTAATTTTTAAATATTTTAATTAATTTTCACCAATGAAGTATTTTTATTGCAAGTTTTCACATTTGTAATGTATTATTTGTATATAGAGAAATACTTGAAAAATATGTTTTGAAACAAATAAAGCATTTCCTACGATTATTGATTATGCCTTTAGGCGTGAGTTAAAGCAACAGCAACATGTCGATCAACTCGGTTCGACCATATTTTAATGAATACTCGGATTTCATGAAGGTTATGTAAGAACCGTTGTTGGACCAGAAAACATCGATGTTGTGTGTAAAATGTTATAAGAAGATGGAATACTGCAACATTGAGAAATGTTTGATCACTAAAATTTGGCTTGAAAGGTTTTTTTTTGCATTCATAACCTCATAAATTGATGCCAACCGGTGTAAAATACCCTCAATCGGTGCATAAAGAGTATACCACAGTTTTTGCGGTTAGAGGACTTCAGGGATCACTAGAGAACAACGCCCTCAAAATGTAGTTCTACATTGAAAGAGGTGTCACTGGATTCAGTGCGCGTTCGGAGATGGCTTATAACTCTTGGATGAAATTAAGTTGCACACCACAAACTAGAGAAGAAACTTGATCATTTGAGCGATACAATGGATTGGAAATGGATACAATAGATTAATTGAAGGAATAACCTTAAATAAGCAAAAAAAAAAATGCATTAATTTATGTTTATTCTTAATTGCAATACGTGATGTATTGTTCTTCGACTTTAATGCATAATGAATTCTTGCCTCAAGGTCAAACGGTCAATAAGGAGTACTACTACCTAGAAGTTCAACGCCGTTTGCGTGAAGCAATCCGAAAAAACGCCCGGATTTGTGGAAAAACAATTCATGGCTTGGATAATGCACCTGGTCACACTTCGTTGCTTGTTCGCGAATTCTTGGCCAAAAACAATACTGTAACGATGCCCCAGCCTCCATATTCGCCAGACATGGCTCCGCGTGACTTTTTCCTATTTCCAAAAATAAAGAGAACTTAAAGTGTCGTCGTTTTACAAGCATGGATGACATTAAAAGCGCAACGCTGAAAGAGAGTAACAAAGGCTATCCCAAAAATCGAGTTTGAGAAGTATTTCGACGATTGGAAGAAGCGCGTGCATAAGTGCATAATATCAAATGGAGATTATTTTGAAGTCCACAACATTAATGTAGACGAATGAATAAATATATTTTTCAAAAAACGAATATTTCCGTTATTTTTTGAATACATCACGTACACGAAAAGGTTTCAAACATCAAAATTTATTTATGAATAAGTTGAAGTTGACCCCTCCATAATAATTTTCTACTATGCCACTGCACTAAGAAAAATATATATAAATACCTACATACTGGCACATAAACCCGTTGAAACAAGTTTGATGGTATTTTAGTAATGGCAAATATAATGCTCAATGAGCACAGTAAAATATTTGTATAGGTATGTACTTGTTGAGTAGCAACCTCATACAACATTTGTGCATAGATATGTATGTGTATCTGAATGTGCGTACATGTGGAAAGTAAAATTGAGATCGCGTGCAGTATTGTTGAGTTGTTGGGCACAACCCAGTCGAAAAACTGACGAAGCAAGTTAAATGCGGAATGAAGAGAGGTGATTCATACTATGACTCTACATTGAAATGCCGAACTTATTCTAGTGACCGGTTGAAGTCATTAAAACTTTGTTGAGATCTCAGCAATAACAATCGACATAAAAACTATAAGAGAGAAATTGTTACGAAAATCTCTCTCCATTTTGCATTGAGTTCGAATAGGAAGGTTCATTCAAAAAGAAAGTTACTCTTTGTTGGACGTATGACCTAAAAGTTTTATGCCGCTATAGAATCGCTTACTATTAATCGTTTATTGACCAGGTATGAGTTTTTCTCTATGAATAATCTTAGCGCGGTTATCCGATTTTTTTTAAATAAAAGAGTTCTGATCAGCAAGTCTATGATGCTAGTTTTCTAAGGTGGCTTTAACTCGGAGCCTAGAAAATCACTGTTTTGGATATCTGGATCATTATTTTGAGCACCGTGAATTAATGTTTATGTATAAAAGTAATTAACATCTTCAATTGGTAAATATCTGTTATCTGATCAAATTTGATATTGGAAAATAATCGAGAAAAAAAAACGATTCGGCAACCGCTGAGTTTGAAGCTGATTTTGAAGCTGATTTTGATAGCGTGAAATTTAAATGTTTTTGTAAATTCACATTAGGCACCACCAAACAGATCCGTAGAATTGGCAAATATCTTTCCAAAAAGTCCGAGCGGTGGGCAAGTCTGACAGTGGGCGATTCCCTGACGTAAGATTCCTTTAATATAATTTTGAAGAAACCATTCAGGTACAATTTTGTATTCTTTGATAGAGTGTTCAATAGAAAGTTTCACGAAACATCTTTGAACCTTTGTGTTGATAACGGTGAATGTCGCATAAAATATTGGTACCGTACGAACTATATATATATGCATTAACGTGATCAAACGAGTTAGAAACTCTATTTTAGCAAATATTTCCAAGGTTCATATAAAATTGAAAGTCATGTTAAAAATTACCCAAAAATTTTTATCGTCTGTGAAGACAACACATATCGTTTCATAATATCTGGAGGCATTAATAAAGTGATTTGTAAGTGATAAGTAATGAGATAAGAGTGATTGTTTCGCCATTTTCTTCTGCAAGCCAAACCCCTTAGACGCCTGGTGTCAAAAAGAGGTGACATTGACTGGCAACCCAGATCTTCATATTTGATTTTTTAATGGGGTTTTGCAAGCAAAGTGTACGCTACGAAACCCTGGACGCCTGATGAGTTCGGGGCAAAAATTCGTGCCAAAGACATCGCTATACCGCTCAGAAAAAATCTCATTTTGCTGTGGCTAATAAAAACGGTCATTTAATTGATGTGGTATTGAAAAATGAATTCAAAAAAAGTGTAAAGGTCAAATTAAATCAAGATATCTCAAAATGTTTCAAATTTATTCAATGTTTACGTACCGACATAAAAGTCGTAAATCCCTAACAATGTCTATATACTGCTCATAATAGGGGGGTCCAATATATATTTACCCTCATCGCCATTAGCGCCGCTGTCTCAAGAGAAATGTACTATCGTAGTGTATACTCTCGTACACGGCTGTTGTTAAAATTTCAGTTTAATCGAATTAAAAGATCAATATCAGTCGGTGATTCGATTCTAATCTTTGGAGGGGAAATCGTACGTGCTTGAATGCTGCATACTTTTCACCTTCGTAGGCGACCGTTAAAATTTGTTTCGACGAGTTTCAAAGTGGTCGTGTGTCGGTCATTGATGAGTCACGCCCAGGTGCCACGAAAACAGATGCCATTGAGAGTAACGTGAAAATAGTCCACGATTTCGTATTGGCAAACCGTCTATCGAAAGAGCGTGAGATAGCTGAGATAGTAGGCAACTCAAAGCACCGCGTGGTTTATATGCTGCGTGAAATATTGGGCATGAGACAGTGTCGACTACTTGGAGGTGCAAAATTATCATACTTTCATCAGCACTCTACTATGCCGTATCATTGGTCAAACATCCAAAAAACGTATTTTTCAGACGGGCTGAAGATAAATAAATCGCAATTTTTCCAAAATTTTTCTTTTGTAAGCTAAATATTTATCAGATCGTCCTCGTAATCCCTACTTCATGCCATAAAATTTTGCATAGCTGGCAATTCTGTATTTAATAGACTTTATTATCTGCTCTACGCTTTACGATTCTATAGGGGTAGAAATTAATTTAAAATTAAATAATGCATGTATATATGTACGTAAAATATTACTATTTTTGTGGCAGTCGCGGGAGTAACTGTTGTGGCGAGTCTCACTGCTGAGAAATGCAACTTCTTGCAAGTTGCACTTTAACTTAATTAACTGCGGCATAAACGTTTGCACATTGCGGCTTCGAAGGAATTAAAGGTGAAATGGTGAAAGGTAATAGCGGAAAACAAGCGATAAATATGTAGTTTTGTACATATGTATATATAATACATTTATACGAACAAGTAAGGGAATTATGAATACAAAATATCACTTCTGCGCTTACATACAAACATACATCCATTTATATGTACACATTCAGGTAGTCGTAGCAGAAATCAACAGATATTGATTAGTCATAAACCTGATGGCTACCCATTGGCATATTAACGTTCCTTTTTTTTTATTTTGGTACAGCTTTTAGGTTTGTTGCTGTTGTCATTGCAGCCTTAAGCAAATTGGGCACGAAATTCAATATTCAAAAAGGCAAATTGAACCAAACCAAATTTAAGCCAAAATACATGTATATGATGCACACACACACGCATAGATACATCCATACACACATACATACGCATTGGCTAACACACAACAAGAACAAATAAAGTGGGCACATTCACCACTGCACCGGCGAAGCAATTGAACTGTACTTTATTGCGAATCGACCGAAAATTCGGTTAAACTTCTATACAAGAGTCTACATACATACATATGTATTGTATATAAAATTTAATACGTATGTGTGTTAATGTTCTGTGCTTTAGTTCGTACCTGTTTTGGATCGAAACCGAAATTCCTACACAGAACAGAGCTTTAATTACCCGTGGACTGGCACGTTTCGAATTTGACTCGCGGCAGTACAGTGGGTTATGATGGAAAATTTATTAATAAACAATAAAAATGATCAAATTTAACTTTAAAAATTCAAGATGAAGTAAAATAAATCAATATAAAATTATAATGAAAATTGATTTTGAGATGTGTGGAGAATTTGATTATAAAAAATATTCGAAAAGGAATCGGTATTCATTATTATGCCAAGTTCTTAACCGATTTTTGGTATCACATTAACGTGTTACTAAACGTATATACTAAATCTTAGATAGTGAAGATTGATTTTGAGATGTGTGGAGAATTTGATTATAAAAAATATTCGAAAAGGAATCGGTATTCATTATTATGCCAAGTTCTTAACCGATTTTTGGTATCACATTAACGTGTTACTAAACGTATATACTAAATCTTAGATATTGTAAGATTAACTTCTGCTGTAGATAAACCGCCTAAATCTTATTTAGTTTTAAAAATGTTAACATTAAAGTCGACCGACTGAGAGAACTCACAATGTGCTAGACAAAACATTCTCAACTAATTTTATTAAGTCATTATAGGCGATAATATGAATCGTTTGTCATTTGACCGGTCATAAAAAAATTCCATCGAACATTTGCAAAATCGCTCTAACCGGTGTATCGTCTCGATGGCAACTACAAATCCAAGTTTGCCAACAAGAAAAAAAGTGTTTTTTTTCATAACGATACGAACTTTTCATCTTGCCCGTTATATTTTGGAATAACGCCATTTTTGGTATATATGTTGTAGGATTATACGTTTACAAGTTCAAGGTCACTCCCGAAAATTAGTTACTTAAATCCAGAACGAATCTGCCACAACTTGGGATTGACAACTTAAAAACTTAGAACAACTTAGACAACTTAGTTGAAAGAGAAGATGAGTCAGATGGACCTCATCATTTTTCGCACAGCAGTCACATTGCGATCAGAAACAAGGTTTTAGAAGCGGAGTGGCATGATTCGCTCGACGCAATATTTATGTGTTTTACTTCCCAGATCATTTACTGAAGTTTAAAGGAGCTTCTTCATTGGCACTCACTGGCAAAGAAGCGTGGTAAAGATTTAGCCGGCTAATTTTTTAATGTTAACTTATTCGACAAACAGATGGACGCACGAGCAACCCCCAATAGCTATTGCAAATGTTTTCTACCTATTTTTACACGGTATTATTAAAATTACTAACTGGTTTATTAACAAGCATCTAGGTGCGCGATTTCGCTAAATTTACTAGATAATTTCTACTATTTTTGTATTGAAATCTCCTAGTAATCGCATTTAATTTTTCAATCTATCGATTCACCCACTGTGATTTATATTTTATGGAATGTTGCTGATTAAAATCGAATGCAGTTTTTTGGTCTTTTCGACATTTTCGTCGTTGCGTTTGATTTCGAAGTAGCTTATATTGTTTTTGTTATAATTGTAATTGTCAGTTAACATTCCTAACCAGAATGCTCATTACGGTTCTAAGCATACGCATGCAATTACAGGTACACATGCAAACATGAATATGTGGCATGGCTGGTTAGCGCTTATTTAAGAGCACATGTGCAAATATACCCAAATATATATACATACATACACACATGTACATTTATTTACGTGTACGAAGCTCTATTTGTATGTAATTTTTTGTTTTGTCGATTTTGTTTTCTCTCCAGTTTCGCCATACTATTTTATATTTACTTGTTTTCGCGTTCACTTGTTTAACTACCGCTTTCACGGCAACATGCGAGTTTATAGAACAAATTGCTATTATTATTATTATTATTCTCACTTAAGTATATAAACATGTATATACAAGTGTAGTGTATGTGCCTTTTGCAAATATGTATGTTGTATTGAAGGTACCATTCGGCCATTGTGTCACGACAAACATTAGTAGTAGTCCATCCGTTGTGAGGAGTAAAGAAGTTTCTACTCTCACAGTACGATATTCTAGCAGCACATATTCACACACTCGCATATACGTATGTATATGCGTATATATGTATGTAGCCTATTTCCACGTTGAATGACCGGAATTGTTTATGTTGGCATTTTGGGGTTCTCATATGCCTTGGCACGTCCCGCACAATCCCCAGAATACGACAGTTATGTCATGAAATAAAGGTGTGTTACAACAACATACACAAATACACGTACATTTTGTGTGTGTGTGTGTGTGTGTGCCTGTTGTGGGCAAGAGGCTGTGCGCATATACTCGCAAAAAGGCCAAAGTAGAGTGAAGCACGCGCATTCAGCACACAAATGGCAGTGCCTCATTCAATACGTGTTGGTGTAACCAAGTCAAGGATGATGTCAAAAATTATTTATACCCATACTACCAGCCATAGAAGGATACAAGCATACATACAAATGTACATTTTTGTTCGTTTCCCTTCCAGTATATAATTATTCATTTTCGTTGTACAATGTGCAACCTCTGTGCTTTGCAGTCACCGAAATCAACGAATGAATCCTTTTCGTGAAAAGCCCATGCTCCCTTATTTTAGTTCTAGTGCAATTCATAGACTTAAGTGGCACTCGCATTAACCTCAATGTTGGAAAGACCGGAAGTTTCAGCAAGTTTATTATAAATATTTTAGTACCTGTAAATTCGTTCTGCTAGGGCAACAAAATTAATGTTAAAAATATCAACCAATCAGGGTTGATTTTGTATTAATGTAATATTATTTTATTTAACTTTGTGGTAGGCAGCCCTAGTAATTAAGGCTTTATACGCAGATAGGGTGCAACTTAGAACATTCATAAGTTAAATGAGCCACTTACAGGAAAACTTATGAATTCTTTACAAAGTCAAAGTTTTGTTAGGTTATGTTAGGTTGTTTGGTGTTAAAAAATACTATAAGAAGATCGTAGCTGTCAACTACAGTCATCTCAGATGAGACGCTCTTAACGCCGCATCTCCACAGGCAATGCCAACCAGAGGTTGCCAACCAACGGTCAAATCTATTGCCATTGGGATTGGCAATATTTTTATCTGGGCATTTGTTATCTTGACAAAAGCACTAACGAAATGGCGTCGGGCAGGTATGTTCGAGTTATAGAAGCGCATGTTTAAGCTGTTGAACAGTTTTGAAATTTCATGGGGATAACAAAATTTTACGAGGCGAATGGAAAAAGTAGGTTACAGGTTGTTGCAAGAAGTTGTTGCAAGAAGTTGTAGATTACAAATTACGCCAAATAGTTTCACTACCATTGATTGATCGCATCTCAGTTCGATTTCAGTTTAATTTAACAGAGATAATGAAATATGTAAGTGTATTTCTAACGTGAAAAAGTTTCTGAGGCGTTCAGAGCACCTTTTAACTTATAAGCCCCCCTTTTAGTAGAATAACATCAATACGCTAAAAAAAACGGAGAGAAAGTTCTATCAAATACCTATCAAAGGTCAAAATACCTATCTCGACTGTTTCGTTCCGCATATATATTTTTAGTGTTTTTTGCTTAATTTGCGTGACTGTTTTCCAAGTTGGTTAGATTATGTTAGCGTAGCTTCTAAAAACACTACACATAGATCATGGAGAACTTTCATCATACCGTTAAAAAAGGAATAAACGTAAACAAGAAAGGTTGAAAATACCAGAAGCTCTGGTTAAGGTACTTTGGTTGGTACGCGGCGACATCCAAAAGCTGCTCGTTTGTAAATATAAGATTATATATTATATCAAATCGCTCGAATCTAATTAAATTTTAGAAAAATTTAGATAAAATCATTACTATATAATCTGCGCTCAGAAAGATTGTTATTTACTTGTTATTATTGGTTGTTAAGATTGTTATTATTTGAGTTATTTGGTCATGTTTTCTCTTTTGTTTTAAAGAAGAGTCGGATAAAACCGACACATCTTATTTTAACTAACGAAAAGTTTTTGACACGCTTTGCAAATCGGACATTTTTTCATAATATCATTTCTATCAAACATTTCTATACAATTCGAATTTAAAATCGTAAATATAGTGAAAATTTGGAAAATTTCACCACATACTGTAAGACTTTAAATTATTAATTACACACCTATTAAGCTCGTTTTCAAACAAACCCTTTTGTGGTTTGCACATGCTCGTACGCTTATGTATATTTGCACACTTTTGAATATATGTACATATGTTTATTGTGCACGAGAACAATTTACTATAATTAATTAATTAATTATTATAGCATTTTACTTGTGCTTATATGCAAACATATGTATATGTATACGTATTATATTTGCTCTTATGTACATGTTTCGAGCGATAACAGGCCAGCATTTTGCTCATTTCGATTTTCATCTCTATTTGCTCGTTCGCATTCTGGCACATCTGCCACTAATTTGCCAAGTAATTTTTCATCTAACTAATTACAATTAGCATTTGTTGTCAGCCTTGATTGTTATACTAAAGGTTTTTCATGTTTACACATACGATGCGGTATAATAACACATATTACATATGTATACGAGTGTGTACATATGTATATGTACATATTTATTGTTTATGAAAATGCTAAAAATTCAAACGTTAGAACTGTTTCTATATAATTAGATTTATGTGTCAAGGCATGTTTTTTAATTCTATTGTTTATGTTTAGAATTGCATGCTTATTAGCAATATATCTGAAGAACTGCATATTTTGACCGGTGTCGCAAAAAATGTAGAGATGTTGATAAATAATATGTAAGTATGTGTATTGAATTTCAATAATTTTAGTAGTTTTATTTATTTTAGTTTATTTTAGTAGAATTACTGTGGCGATAGAGTCGAATGGATTGGTGCGAAATCAGTCCTGGCGAGCGATTTCCGATTTCACTGTAAACATGCAATTTCGAAAATATTTGAGGTTAGGTCAATCTAGCTGCCCAAATGCTGAACATAGATCTTAAGGCTTACATATATCAACACGAAAACTAAGAAGGGTTTCTCAGTACGGTCTATCAGTTATGCTATCTGAAGATTTTTCAGGCATTTCAAATGTGAGAAATTTTCATTAAAACGGAAGAAAACAACGATTACACAGATTATATCTTTGAAAATTTAATTTAAATTAAAATTTAATGATTTTCAAAAGCTAGAAATGCGAAAATTAAAATCTAAAAAATCTAGATTAATCTTTATCGATTATCAAACAGAGGTTACTATATAACACCAAAGTGTGTAGCGAAACACAATTGCGCATGCATCAGAAGACATGTTAGCGCAGGGTTGCACCGCAAGTGCTGCTCGTTTGTTTGCTGATTGTCATCGACTTTGAGTAGCTTTTATGTATCCCAATTCTGATAATTAACAACCCGAAACTAGAGTGTACTAACTACCAAGCTTCTCCCTAAAAACTGCTTTAGCTACATATATTTATTATGATTTTATTTTAGCGATTAAGTAAAATTAAAACCCAAACTCTTTCTGGCTAACTAATAATTCTCCGATAATTTATTTCACTTCGACTTGTATTCTTTATAAAATAGTGGATCTCTAAATTTGGATCTCTTTTGGAATTTAACGTTGATGACATCACATTATTTCATTTTAACCACATCACGTTAGTTGGCATCAATAAGGCACCTATCGTACCTGCTCTACTCAACCTTCTGTAAAGAGTTAATGAGGCTCACAGCCATCGCACTTGTACGGTTGTCGAGAATGGAATGGAAACGTGAAGCCGGCATATCTGTAGATCGGAAAATCCTACTGTGATCTGTGTACCTGTTGGTATCCTGTATGGATGGCTTCACCATATGGCCACCTGAGACTTGATATTGTACACATCAAGATGATAATCAGTATATCACACATCTCTACGATGCCCAAGTTAGATTTTTGTGATTTTTTTTTTTTTTTTTTTTGAGAAAAATTCATTAATGATTATTGAGGCTATCTTCTGAATGGATAAAAACAGAAGAATTATTTTAAATAATTAAAATTTATTTAGCAGGATGGGCAAGGGCAGCTGACGGAGACACAAAAATTAAATTTGGTTCCATATATTGGGTATGAATTTACACTGAAGCAATTAAAAATTCGGCAATGCAATTACTTTGGTAAATTCATAACTTTCGAAAACTTTAGATAAAACCCTTTAACATTTTCCAAAAGCTTTCACCTTTGTAAAGGCTCTACTTAATAGATTGAGCTCGTTAATAGTCTTATGTCTCCCGCTAACGACAAATATATTTTTTCGAGTAACTTTCGATGTCCAACGTTAAGAGGATTACTCGAATTAACTGCGAATATTTAAAACTGAATTTCTTCATATATATTACTTTTTAGAACGTTTTTGCGGTTGTTTGTGGTTCCACAACCAAGGCAACTCAACTCATCCGAAGATTACAAAAGGCAAAAATATGTTTCGTCAAAAACCACAAAAGTGTGCTCGAGGTACTTATGTGAATAAAGTTAAAACAACAAATTTATGTGTAGAAAGCATCATATTTCTTCATTTTTTTCTTATTTAAACCACTAAATTGCCATTGAATTTATGAAAGCATTTTACGCAATTTAAATTATAAAAAAAACCTTCATATCTACAAGCTACATATATAGAAATGTGCATATCGACAAGTCTAAGTAGTTTGATACGAAAATAGCGCGCTTGCTTATCGCAGCCTTCTTCTCCTGCCAGACACTTGCTGCGCGGGCGGGCAACAATTCATGGGTGATTGCACTTCTGCGCCGCTTTAATTAATAAGCAAACGAACAAAACAAATTCATTCTTCGGAGCGAGGCGTAAAAATTGCAAGAAAACTTTAATTAAAGTTGGAATGTGTAGAGTAGAATTTTGTTTAATAAAAACCCAGAAAAAATTGAAAAAAAATAATAATAAAAATATATTTCGTTAGACTGAAGCTGTTTTACAATAAAATACAGGAATAAACAAAAGCAATAAGTACTTTATAAGTGGCCCGCCGACGCCGAAAGCGAAGCTGTTTCTCGAGCGGGGGGACCTGCATACCAACAAGTGGAGTGATAGTGGCGTGCTAGGCACAACGTTGAACGTTTTATTCGTTATCTGTGGGTGTGTTGTAAAACAAAAGCAACAGAAAACAACATAGAAAAAAAATTAATAAAAAAAAATGCGAACAATGTGTAGGGAATAAAGATGTTTTATTTTATTTAAAATAATAAGTGAATCGAGGAGTTTCACATTTCCATTGCTGATATCGAGATAGCCAGTGAAGTGGTTGATAGATTTGGCTTTTATCAGTTAGCTCCATGTTTTCATTATTGCAACAACATGTTTACAACGCCGAGACTTAGCACATCTTTAACGAAAGCCTCAGCCATCTAATACTATCATAGATGGGTCAGGTATATAAAAATTGCTACGCAATACCGCCCTCATCCAAACCGGTATACACTTATCTATTATATATCAGTAGTAGTATCTTGATATTCAACATACGATTAGGCGGCTCTTAAAGTATTCGAGAAACGGTGATTTCATGAACCAACTCTGAATATAGCAAAAGACAGATGGATAAGCTATGTGAATTATAACTATATAAAGACCTTAACATCGTGTAGCGAATCAAGCACACAGCAGCTACGCTGACTAAGACTAGTTGTTCGAGTGAATACAGAATCTCCAGCTGAGAAACTGGTGGGGTTATCTTCTCTGCGTTGGAAAGATCAAATGGGGAAGGACTTGATTTCACTCAGGTTTTCTAATTGGTGGCAACTGCAGACTCGACTAACATCGCTTGCACAGTAAGTAAATAATAATAAGAAATGATATCTCGCGGTTCCGTAGTTCTTAGATAGCAATCACTGAGTAAAATCTTCGGATACTGCCTTCAATAACCGGTGTAGAAGGAAAGTTTGACCAGTTTGCCTTCTGCAACATTGATTGGGCTTTAAAATAGCACCGAATACAGCATCCACTAGCTACACTAGCTTCAATGGTTGAATTAGAAAAACCTTGATCTCAAGCCACTGGGATTGCCATTTATATGAAACGTATAACCATTGTTATTTTGGGATCAACACCCAGCTGCTCTAAAATATTTGTTGACTATTTGACAGTATCATCAAGGCTTTGAAATCTCTGAGCACTATTACGGTAACGTGGAACGTGGGGAGTGTGTGTTCTAAACAAAACTCTAAGAAAAATTTCTGTCGATTAGAACTGCTCTTTTATCGAGATTAGGGTACAAATCATATATCACTTACATGAGGATTGTGAGGGGGCGAGACAGAGATAGATAAAGTGGGCACTGATTGATCCTTTTAAGATGCCACTATCCAGAAGCAATACTCTTCTATTTCCCTTGCACTTACTTCATTGCAACACTTTTGAAGTTTGGCAGTCGATTTCATATATTAAAAGAATGCCCTCTTTTAAGTACACATTTGATCTTTCAAGTGCAATTAACGATGGAGAAAGTGGTATGGAATCAAAACAAATAATACTAATGAACTCTTTTATTAATTAAATACCGAAAGAGTTTAATTGAAATTCGAGTGGACAGGAAAGCAATTGAGAAATAGGCCAACAAAGTGGAGCAAATAAAATGGAGTTGCCCTCAAACTTTAATCTGTTTGACATCAAAGTGTTAATATTACGTTTAGCAACATTTCTTATAACAGCTACATATTATGATTTTAATAGAAAGTCTAAGACACAAATCTGTCAGTTCCACGCCGATTAATTGTGATAACCAACAAAGAGGCAAGGAAGAAACACTATACATATTAAGTTTTCGACTAAAACATTTTACACATATACATATGAGAATTTAACTGGTAGCGCACCGTTGGCAAAAATAAAAACCAGCAGCTCTGTTGACCAAGTTTGTAGAAAAGCAGATTGCATGCGTACCAGTAAGTGGCGAAAAAGCTGAAATTAAACAGCTGCGAAAGGAGGCCGTCATTGATGCGCGCAATTTGTGAAATTTCACAAATACCTTCTTTTATTAACCTCTTTGGAGTTGTTTTTATTACACATATAATATATATAAAAAAAAGTGGTTCTGCGGCGTTCTAAGTGAGAGTTGTTCTATTATTATTATTTTTTTTTTATTATAAGTAGTCAAGTTGTTATATATTATTTGGATATCTTAGAAAAATAGAGATCATTAAATATTGAAATATATTTATTATCTCTTATACATTATCTTATACATAATCATGTATTGAAAATGTAAAATGGCGCAACCTTTATTGAAACAACTCAATCGGCATCATCATCCTTTGAAGAGAAACAGTCGATTGTTTTATGGTGGATGTGGGAAGTGGGAAATTTCGTCAATAACAATTTGACTGAACCCAGCGACTGAGTCAGACGAACACTTCTAGCGCATTCGAACGAATTTTGAAAGTGTCCATAATTAAATCAAACCCTATACCAATTCCAGCTATGCCATATACTACATTAAACGTGGTCTTCACACCTGCCATTCGCTACTGGCAACAATGACAGCTAACTTCAGTTCGGTTACATCTCTGAACCAAAAATTTAACGCCACTGAAAGTTCCAGACTTATTTTCACCAAGCTTTTTAAATGACCAGTATGCTGAAAAGTGGATGCAATAGAAACATATCAGAGCCTAAATAATTTAACTCAATATAAGCTTAAAATAAGCAATATAAACTAGGAGAATGACTTCACCATACAATTACTAGCTGACATTGCTAGAGCGCGATAAATTAGATAGCTAGATTATTTATGGAACTTCCTTTGGGTTCATGTTGATGTTCGTCTTTGGGACTTAGTAAAACTTCATTCTATTCTACTTGTATGGAACTATCCACAACGCAACTTTAATGGAATCGAAGGAATTAGAATTATAACCACGCCAGGTTCCATCACTCAGTCAACATCTTTTATTAGAAATTATACTCCGTCAACTGTATTTAACATCTAAGATCAATGGTAAAAACTACAAATTCCTCTGAATTTGATATTAAAAGTAAAGTTCATAAGATATATAATGAAATAATTGGAACTTCTACAGTAAGGAGATTTGATACAAGTTTGGTGATGGTCGTGAGCTCCTATAAACATCGACATCGAAGCATCAGAGTGTCAGCTGAGGCTATCAGCACCTCTTTCGATGTTTGCCGGCGTACATATCCATATAGATACAGAACCTAACCCATATAGATACTGATAGTTTCAACATCCATATAATTGCTGGTGACGTCGTGTGGGATTATGAATATGACGTCGAAACAAAAATAAAACCGTGAAAAGCGTTCACAAATCCAGAAAATACTTATTGATTTTTTCGATTGTCAAGTTAAGCAACCATTTTTAGTGCGCTGCAACTGGAAGCATCACTTGATGGTGCGAATAAATCACACGAGCGAAAAATGCATGGAAAAACGAAACTGAGATAAAACAATAAAAACCGACACTATGATAGATGGAAATATGTTTCCGAATATTTTTTTGGAGTATTGGTGGCATCGCAACTCAATTCAGTTAATTTCGTGATTGTACAATTAAGAAAATTGGAAGAAAAAACAAAGCTAAAGAGGAAGCAAAAAGCATCAACTTAGTAAGAGTTGCACTGCAGAATACAACAAAACAACCGTAAATGGTACGACAAGCAACATTTAGCGCTAATAATATAAACAATAGTCGTTATAACAGCAACAGCAACAGCAACAACAACAATAACAACAGATAAACTGTACAGGTATCTGTGCTTGTATGGGCGTAACCGAACAGGTGGGGGCAGGCAGACATTATTAGAGCAAAAACAACAAAAGAAAAGAAAAAAAAAACTGCATCAGAAACAGCAAAACGAATAACGGTTGGCAATTGCAGTTAATTTCGTACGGCAGCACCAACAGCCATAAAATGGCGAAGGAAAAATGAAAAAGTACGAAATAAAATATATGCATGCCCACAACAATGAGAGCCTATGCAGAAGGAAGAAGAAGCAGCAGCAGTAGATAGCAAGCTTCAAATGCACTAAACTAAATTGCTCTGAGCTTTGGGAACTGCCGCTGACATGTTGAGTGTGTGTGTGTGTGTGTCTTAACTGTGCCTGGCAGCCGGCAGCCGGCAGCCTCCTGGATGGACGACCTGCCATTTGAGATGCATACAAGATATGCCACATACAAGATACAAGCAAAACCAGCGAAACGAGCGAGACGAACAATGAATCGGATGCACATACATAAAATATATATATATATATATATAGTAATATATAGCAAATTGTGGTTGTATTACGCTGTTGCAACAGATGGAATTGCACTACCGTAAATGGCATTGCAACTTTGTCCATATGTTGGCGGTGGAGTTACCGCACCAACTTGTGTGCAACATAAATAACTTAGAGAGACAAACAGCAAAGGCAAGAAATAGATATAAATAAGCAAGAAGCTAAACAGCGAAGACTACAGACAACAAAAGCAGCTGGACTAGTTTTGTGTATTTGTTATTATATCAATAAATAAATAAATAAAGAAAATAGGTGTGAGGGTTTATATATTTTGAGAAGGTATTCAAAAATTAAACAGCGTGAGAGGTTAGAGTACGAAACTTGATGCTTTGAGAATTTGTTCCATATAATTTTTACTCCAATTCTCCAACACATAAATATTTCGAAAACAGAATTCCTAGAAAGCAATGATATTTTATTTGCATAAGTGCCATCCGGTGTGTCCCGGTTCAAGACACAAGAAAGTATTTTTAAAACACTAACATAGTGGACCCATCGGTAGGCAACATTATACTTCTCAATATGAAAAATCAGCTCATAAAATCCATGAGCCGTTGGTGTTGGTAGGCGTCTTAAATAAATAAATTTTTCGAATAATATCAAGTATCACTCCATAAATATGTAGACGTACTCAATGGTGTCAGATTGTCTTCTTTCTTATCACATATTTAATCCACAATATAGGCCTCAGATCGGTTCGAAACTATGACTACTACTCTTCGTCTATGTTGCTAATATGCGTCTCGAGTAAAACTGATGGCTTAGTTGATGTTTGCTTCATCTCTTCATTTGTTAATCAGTTGTGTTGCATTCGATATGATCAATGTCAGAAAAATCTCAAAATTTCCAGATGATTTGATCGGCTTAACAACGAAACCTCAGAGCGCAAGATTATATAAAAACTAAACCGATAGACTTTCAGTGGCACACTGAGTAAACATCATCTAGGTACCGTTCTAGTGCGGCCAGGAATGTAGTTCCTATAAGCTGACATAGACCGTTTAGCCTTTTCAAAGGCTGCTTGAAGCTATAGACGTTTGAGAGACACCTCCAGTCATGGAACACGCTTCTGAGTAATATGGTAGGGGTCATCGCAAGACCGTATATCTGGGGTCTGGGGGGCATCGCTTATACCTGGGATCTCTCCTCCGGAACTGGGTAAGGTGGAATGGAAAGAGTAAATTAAAACATTACCTTAACGAATGTCCAGCTTGTAGTCGGTTAAAACGAAATATATATCCGATGGTTTTCCATACCATATAAAGCTTCGGAATTTTATGAAATCCACAGAGTTGTTGAGTAGCGCTTAGTTGGAACTCACTTGGGGACATAATGAGCCTAATGATGACTTAAGAGCATCCGCTTGCGGTTAGGTGTTCTTGCGACCTCTCTTTTCAACTAATCAACAAAATGTTAAAGATCGTCCATTAATCCATTCCAAATCAGATTTCTTGATTGCAAAGTATCTCGCGTTGTTACAACATTGTCAACAACACCAGCAGGTTGAGTGTTTTTGAACAATAGTGGTCAAAGCAAGAATAAAGAATATCTTCTTATCCATTTTTTTGAACTTTCCACGCTATAAGTGAAGTTCCTCTTGAGTTTTTGCTACAGGTTGGGTGTTTTACTCACTTTTACACTATATCTGAGATGTTTACAGATTTCATAACAAATTTTTACATGCCAGAAATAATCTCTACGATTTGTTATTAACCCCACAAGTGGAGTCTGCTGTTTAGAAAATAATTTTAGACTTAGTGTTGTTGGGATTCGAACCCACGAAACTACATTTTATTGCTTGCAGCAACTTGACTGAAATTGAAATTGAGCACCTTTGAAATCCAACAAATAGATAATGGGAAAACATCAGCGACACAAAAGAAACCAGCTGCATCAGCCATCAATATCTCGGTTGCCAATGTTGCATGCTGAGAAATTCTTCATACAACAACAATGCAAAGCAATGAGGGAAGCTGCACGGCGAATTGCTATTGAACGCATGCCAAGTTATTGCACCAGCTACTATGGTGGCAACAGCCAGCAATGGCAACAACAACAACAACATGAACATGAATTGTTTCGGCATGGTATATTTATTGGAATGGCTGTAAGTGTGTATGTGTATGTGTGTGTATGTGTGCCTGCACGCTTTGCAATTGCAATGTGGAAACCAATCAAATTGGCTGCAAGCAACATCCATTCCCGATTCCATAGATTGATTTTCATAGCTTTGAGTTGTTGGCGTGCAATGTGAAGTGAGAATAAATTTTAAATTCGATCATTTGGCGCGGCAACAATTCCATTCGATGCGATATCAATTGAAGTTATCGAATATAACAGTAAATTGAATAAGTACACACACACACACACACATATGTATATATTATATGAGCATTTAACAATTGGTATTTCGATTGCAAAGTTTCAAAGTTGCACAGCAGCGAAATGGCAAAAATGCGAAAAAAAAACAAAAAATACTAACAAAAACTAATAATAGAGTGTGTTCACAATAAACGATCAAGAGAGACTGTTGTTACCTAATGTGGCAACAAAAAATTCGTGCAAAATTACTTGAAATTACTATTTGAAAGCCGTGGAAAAAGAAATATGTATGTGTGTAAGTGTGTGTAGCAAGCCTCAGCAAAATGTTTCTTTTAGCAAAAAATTCATAAATATTATGAAACAACTAAAGAAAAATAACGAATAAAATATACCACAAAATCCAGCGCTAAAAAATCTCAGAAAAAAGTGTTGTTATCAGACACCGTTACAACACAAACAACCAAAACACCAATAACAAAACAACAACTGCAGTAATCAGTTTCAGCAACTGTCAGCAAAATAAAGTTTACACTAAAATCGTACACATGTTGGCGTACACGCACACACATACATATGTACAAAATATTGCTATAAGCTTGACATCAATTTTCAAACACTCGAAACTCACACGGGAGCGCAAAATAATAAAAACGAATATTTGGCATAATTTTCGATTTAATTGAAGGTCACCTTTGGCGAAGGTGGCTCTTTTTTCAAACCGTTTAAAACTTGCAAAAATGTTAAGTACTTGCATACGCACTTTACAAACGCTCCACAATCAAAAAACAATAATAAAACAATTAAGGAGGTGTCAATTGCGGACGCAGCCGAAGATTAGAAATACTCGCAATTCGCAAGACATATATTTCATTATTTTTAGGTATTTAACTAAAGTGTGCTTAAGAAAAATTTTCGATACCATTTTATTACGATAACTTACACATGGACGCATATATTTGATATGCAGTTAACCGAAAGTATAAAAATCTATTTATTGATCGATGATCGATAAAACCAACCAGACGGTCGAAAATCATTATATTGGGTACGATGACTAGGTGACTAGGAGAAGTTCTCAGCCCATTTTATCACTTTACATAACGAAAGCACATTGTGGTCAGGAAACTATGCCCACTTAACTTCATTAACACAACTCACATATTGACAGATATATACGATTTAAAGCTTCACGTTTCCACGACACTCAGTCGACTCTACGTAACTGGAAAGAACATGCATTTTTATCCGGCCAAAGCTGTCAACTCGACAGCACTACTCAAAATTATTTCGGGAATATTTTCTGTCGCTATAACAACCTATAAAGTGAAATGAAAGCAAAAATATCCTCATTTTCGGTATATAGAACCATAGAAAATGTATGGACCAATTTTGACCATTTTCTGATGAGAATTGTCACATGTCAGTTGTTTTCACGTAATAACTAATATTGTCGATGTCGATAAAGTAAACTGTGTTGATGGGATTCAAAATAATCTTATGTGAGGAGTAAGCGTGGCTTTGGTTTCAGATTATATTGGTCCAAATGTACTAATAAGGCATATTGAGAATGTTATGTACCCAAATTGGTTTAAAATTGATCTATAAGCGAGCGGAGCTTCGCATGTAGACACATTTTTAACTGACTTATAACGCCATCCTATACTGATATACATATATGTATGAATAATCCTTATTAACAAATTTTACACTTGTAATGTTATTCTTTCTAACACCTTTATATGGGATGTGGGTGTGGTTATTAAACAATTTCTAATATGTTCGCGGTGAAGCTATAGGCTAGAAATTATATATTCTCAGCAATTTTAAGACTCCCCAATTTATTATATAAACATGCCGTTTTTTTTAAAAATGAAAATGTGCCTCATTCTTCTGTTACATCTTCTGCCAAAATAGATTTTGTAAGCTTTTCTTCCACTTATAAATAAAGTAAATACAAAATATTTTAGCAATATCATTTGCTTAATCAATGACAATTTTGCTTTTTTATAAATTCGCATTATTTGTGGCTTTTATTTATTTTGTTTCTCTTATAATATTCTCACCTTCTGACACATTTTCTAAGATTTGTGTGGCACATATAGCACAACGAAGAGGCGTTAAACCGCACTTAAAGCAAGGATGACCAGTTTCAGTTGGTTTTGAATAAACGTGCGCATGCGTGCGCTTGTATATGTGGGATTATGGAAATAAATGTTTTTGCATTTATTGTGCTTACTTGTTTATTACTGACATCAGAGGCCACGTATAAATATACTCACTACTCCAACATCCGATATTATTTGAGTAACACATTGTTGCCACCTTACACAATTTATGGCTTTATACAATATATAAAATTTAAATTTGCAGAGGTGAAGCAAAAATATGCACACCTATTTATACATATATGTAAATATCAATAATGGAAAACATAAGCAATGCATATAGTGTTAAGCAATTAACTTGAAGCACATTTTAGATCTAAATTTTCTTCAACTAACGATTGCAATTATAGCGTAATTACCCAAAATCGAACAACAATAAAAACATGCAAATTGAAATGAAGATATATTATAGATTCTGCAGATAGTCTGTAATTACTAAAATTGGGATAGTTCTATATAGCGGTATATTCACAAGATAATTATCAGTTATCGCTTCTAAATAGAAAACTACTGCGAAATTATTTCTTATTTAAAACATTAGTCAGATGAACAACGAAATCATATATCATTTAGTTTATTTCATCAAAATACTTTTACTTTAAATAAATCATTTGCGCCAAAGTTGCCGAGTTCAACGAATTTCGCTGTATTTCGAATATTAACTATGAATTAGTTTGTCATTTAAGTATGAATGAACTTAATGACACCGAGGTCAATGTGCCAATGCAGACGTAAGTACAAAGCTACAACAATATTTGTATATATATACATACGTGCTTGATTAGGAAATACAGTGCAGAGTAAGAGTACGATCGAAATAACAATGTAACAATGAAATTTCACTTTTTCATTTATTATATACCTGGACTTGTTGTTGTTTGCAAAAAATCGTTAAAAATGCGTGTTTTCTTTATAACTGCCACGCCTTTTTTGCGACAATAGCACCAAGTCAATGTACGACAGGTAGACTGACTGGCTGACTGCTTCTCATTTTTCATTTGAAATATTTTTCATGTGCAAACGAAATTAATATTTTGTTAACGCAAAGCAAAAGCGAATGTCTAACACAAAAAAGCCAATCCTTTAGCTTTTTCTTATTCATTTTTCAATCCACGCAAGTGCGAGGTGCACACACGCTATTCGTAGGAGTGTATAACGATTATATGCAGAGTCTTTGTGATATACAAATATCTATAAACATACACACACATATACATATATACATGCATCATGATTAAATGCGGTCGTTCCTACACGCCGTCTGGTCAGAGCAGAAGGAGGCAGTGGCAATATCAGCGTTATCTGCAGCGGAAGCGGATACAAAATAACAAAGAAGATAAATATGATAACTGAAAATGGATGACAAACGACGGTGCTCGGACTAGCCAGCAAAATGGAAATTTTACAAAAAATACACTGAGCACGGGAGCTTATAAGCAAAGCGTGTAATTTGTATGTCATTTGGATGGTTTGAATGAACTAAATGTATATAAAATGTGTTAATATCTGCCATTAGGGTCGGACAAAAATTAGATTAGGCTGTACGCTGGTGGATGCATTGGCAGGCGGCGAAGTAGTAAGAGTAATGGAAACATAAACTGAAAAGAAAACACTATCCGCAAACGAGCAGTTGCTGCGCTGTTGTGACAGAAATAAAGGCGTATTAGCCGAAAACTTATATATGTCAGAGTTTTAAATGCCAACAACCCGCAATAATTTCGCGAAACCGTAAAACCGATGAGAGTAAAATGTAGAAATAAAATATTTTCCAACTAAAGTGTGTAAGGCGAAAGTGTGGTAGTAAAGCAGGAGCATAGTTTGATGGCTATAAAACAATAAAAGCTCAAGTTAAAGTATCAGCTATTATTCACTGTCATCTTTCTCGGTGACGAAAGCCCATAACGAAAAATTTTAATTGAATGGATAATTCAAAAATACAAGGCTGTAAAAAATTAATAACATTCTTTGTCGCAGAAATGTTGAACGCGCACAAATAGGCAATTAAAATATTTTTAAACTTATAAATATGCCTGTAAATGGACCCATATCTTCTTATGTAAAAAGTGTTCATGTATATGTATATTAATATATATTGCGGAAAGAAGTAAGTTTTCTAAGCATTTTTATGGCACAAATTTTGAGTGGATGCTTTTTGCTTTATTTTTAATTGAAATTTATATCTCCAAAAGCTTCACTCGAACTAACTTATTTTTGTTTCCTATAAAAAGGTTTACATTTACTCAATCACATTTTGAGATGCCCATGGTTGGATCTCAACAGTAAATATCTGTGAAGTGCAAATTTAAGGTGTTTCTCGACTCACCTATTCTGAAGCTGTAGTATGCATCAGTCGTTTATAACAGGTGATGCAGATTCACCAACAACGCCACTGTCTACTGCAAATAAGTATGGAAATCCAAACAGAAATTCTTCTCCCACCAGATATTTCAAAGAGAAACTTGCGACAAACGCTTTTTTCAACAGTGATGATGCTTCTCTTCTTTGGTTTGGGTTTCCTTCCCTTTTTTCCTGGAATTTTGTTGCTTGTTTTTCTTTATTCACCTGCACCGCTCCCAATTGGTGGATATTATATACACATTTAGCAATATGCAAAATACAAAAAATTTTTATATAAAAATTGCTTTCAAATGCACACAATTTTATTGGGAAACCAATTCTTTCCTACTACACAGCCACACAACCAACACTTCAGCTAAATCCGCTGATGCACCGTAAATTTGCTGTATGTATTTTCTGCGTACACTTGCACTCGCGCACTACACACAAGCACGATTTCGCGATTTCGTTAAATTTCTTAATGTATTACTCGTTGCAAATTTTTAAGTACACATTTTTTTCTTTTTAGTAAATAATTGCAAAGGATTAAATAGTAAGAAATGTTCACAAACTGCGTTATGTGTTTCTTCACAGGCGAGACGGTTTGGTCTGTTCGTTTTCACCGATTTGTTGTTTTTGACTTTTTTAAACAACAAATTTTTGCTTTCCCCTATATACGTTTTCTGATCAGAAATTTCATTTTGACGTTCTCTGTTTCCGATTCAATTTGTTCCTATTCCACTTGGTTTCGGTAATGATGCTATCATGTGGCTGAAAATAAGAGTGTGAGTGTTACCGGATGTATTTTATTAGATTTGTTTTGAAATGATTTTTCAACGATTTCGAATAATTTTATAAAACTTATTTTGAAATTAAATATCTATTAAATTAATTTTATATTGCTACACTCATTAAGCTTATATCATTACGCCATAATTATAAAATTGTCAAATTGTAGAGGTTGTGTATAAATTGTAATTAAAATTATTTTAGGTTATATTCATAAGAATTTTGTTTTATATTTCTAAATCCGATTTATTAGCAAACGTTTAAATGTGTTGTCAGTTACAATTCCTTGTTTAATAGTGTTTTATTTAATGTATAAAATTTATGTGACATTTGAATGTTGAGTAAGTGCACCAGCTGTTTTTCCTATAAACTAAACAACTGCGTAGCGACGATTAAATTAGCGGAAAACATGTAGTCTACTCTATCAAAATAATGCCCCCACATTTATTCCCGTTTCACATTTTACTATTGCATACATATTTATGTTGAAATTTAAATTTAGTACACATTATATCCGCATTAAAATTTTTTTAAAATATTTTATACATATATGATATAAATTCTAAGGACAAACTACCCAAATCCCTTACCAGTTCTCAGTTTCCAGTTCCTTACCATTTTTCAGCTAGTAAGAAAGTGCAACACTGCTAAGGAGGACGGTGCTTAGGTATTTCAGTATTTCGCAGTGGTATCTTTTTATTGTTTTATCCACCCAACGGTAAATAGAATATGTCGAAAAATAAATTAAATTTGACGCTCCCTCCTGGAGCTGTAGATGCAACTGTAGCCGCTTCACAGGTTGTACCCACACCGCCATTCAAGACACCATCTGGAACAGAGTAAATATCCTAATAAGTATTTCCATTGATTTTTCATTTTCTGCACTTGTACTTCTAATTTGAGCTTCAATTTTTCTGCTGCTTTTTAAAAAATCTCGCCGCCGCCAAGCGATTTTGTATGATGGTCGCTTTGCTAAAGTTATCTTATTTCTTTTACATATGCTCTACATTTCGATATGAAGCAATCGTATATATTAATTAATCGACCAACTTGGGCTTGAGAATTTTGCATTTCCTGCATTTCCTGCATTTCCTTACCATGCCTTTCTATCGAACATCTTTCTCTTAATTTTTTTGCTTTTCGTTTTGTTGCACAAAAATTCATTAAAAAGTTAAATTAAAGAAAACATAGTTTACTGGGGAAGCCGAAGACGAGTATCGAGGCGCTTACGGAGACGTTGGAAGAGTTGGAAATGGATGATTCCGCACGGAATCGTATTAAGGTGTTCCTAAGTCAAAAGGAGAAAATCGGCGAACTATCCGATGATGATCTCGAAAAGTTGGGTGAACTGGGCTCCGGTAATGGTGGTGTGGTCATGAAGGTGCGTCACATACCTACAGAGTTGATAATGGCCCGCAAACTAATACATCTTGAGGTGAAGCCGGCAATTAAAAAACAAATAATTCGTGAACTGAAAGTGTTGCATGAGTGTAACTTCCCGCATATTGTGGGTTTCTATGGCGCCTTCTACAGCGACGGTGAAATCAGCATTTGCATGGAGTATATGGATGGTGGCTCATTGGATCTGATATTAAAGCGCGCCGGTCGCATACCGGAATCAATACTTGGCAAAATAACACTAGCCGTACTGAAGGGACTAAGCTACTTGCGTGATAAGCATGCTATAATGCATCGAGATGTGAAGCCGAGTAATATATTGGTGAACAGCAGTGGCGAGATAAAGATATGTGATTTTGGTGTGTCAGGGCAGCTAATTGATTCCATGGCCAATTCTTTTGTAGGCACACGCAGCTATATGTCTGTTAGTAATGCTATGCGTCTTTATAATTATAATGCATTAATGGTTTTGTTTTCACTCACAGCCGGAGCGTCTGCAGGGCACGCACTACTCCGTACAATCGGATATCTGGTCACTAGGTTTGTCATTAGTTGAGATGGCAATTGGCATGTATCCAATACCCCCACCCGACGCCACTACACTGGAAGCGATATTTAATGACGAACCAGAGGATGGACAACAAGCCGTGGTGGAACCTAAAGTGATGGCTATTTTCGAGCTACTAGATTATATTGTCAATGAACCACCGCCTAGGTTGGAGCACAAGATATTCACCGACGACTTTAAAAATTTCGTAGACATATGTCTGAAGAAAAATCCCGATGAACGAGCTGATCTGAAAACACTGCTGGTATACAAGATATGATATTGCTTTTAAAACATTTTCAAATATTAAAATTGAATATCTTTTGCCTAGGATCACGCATGGATACGCAAGGCTGAGGTTGAGGAGGTGGATATTGCTGGTTGGGTGTGCAAAACAATGGATCTGCCACCATCGACACCGAAACGCAACACATCGCCCAATCAATAAAAACTTTTTATAATTATAATTAATGTGCATTTGCTTCGATTTTATTTATATATCCTTCCCAATAAATATACTCAAAACGAAGAACATCTGCGAAAAATCTAAAATTCCAATTGTGTATAAATGTCAAGTAATTCTAATTCTAACTAATGTGATAATTTTTAGTTAATTAAATTAAATACATCATTAACAAACAAAACTCCGAAATCTGGAATTGGCTGTCAAATATATTTAAAAAGCGTTCTATGCGCATGGAAACTAACATATCAAAGTGTTGAGATCCTCGGGCTTGGCCATTTTATCAGCTAACTGTAATTATCATAATGTTTTTAGTTATTTGTTTGAGTTATTGAAAATACAACGCGTTGTTGTTTTATACATGCAAAATATGTATGTTTTATTATAGAAATAAATACTCATATTCGTAAATTCAAAAAAATAGTTTCGAGCACACATAAATCCTATTTATATATATTATATATATATGTATGTATATGCGTATGCAAAGTAAGAATTCATTACAATAGTAAAATTTGATTTTTTGCTTAAATCTAAATTCTCGTATGGTAAAAAAATATGATAAAAATGTATTGTTGTATTTATGTATGTATGCAGTTGCTTAAAGGTTGTAATAATCGACAAATTCAACAGTGCGTCTGTAACACATCGGATTCAATCTGACCGGTTTCCATTTCTTCTACAAATTCCAAAGACCAAAAAAGGTATCAGAAAACGTAACAAAGTGAGAAAACATAAAGAAAAGATAAAGAAAGAAAAATCTATCAGTGATTTTGATTAAAAACGAACTTAACTCAAGAGTATATAAATTGTATATGTGGAATGCATAAATGCGTACGGAATGTTTTGAGTGCAGGAGCAGTAAACGAAATATGCAAGCTTGACGGGATGCAGTTAGCGCACTCGTTTTGTAGTTTCGTAAATTAAAGTTGTTCATTAACTTAACATGCTTCTTTTTAAACCAAGTTATTTGCCAACTTTCCAAAGCTATACTATAAATAAGCCACTTTACATAATAACGCAACAACAAAGAACATATATGGAGGATGAAGAAAAAAAATTCTGATATAAAACTAAACTGTTGCGCTGGGTAATGGTGGTGTTGGTGGTATAATATTCGGTATAGCCACTACGCATGCGCCGGCGCGACTATATGTCAGCGGTGCAGCTTGTGTCCACTCATTTGTCTCCGCATTGTATACTTCAACGGTTTTTAAATAATGATTGCCATCATAACCGCCAATTGCCATAAGGCGATCGCCCAGCAATGCGCAGCCGATAGCATCACGTCCAGCATTAAGCGAACAGATCTGCAAGTTAAATAAAATTACGTTATTTATTTCGCATATAAAAATAAACTGCTTACCAATGTCCAAGAATCTGTTGCGGGGTCGTAACGCTCCACTGTATCGGTGCGACAAACAGAGGGATTGCTTGCCGGACAATCGTGGCCACCCAGCGCGTATAGGAATCCATTTGCAACAGCCACCTGCGAAAATACATGTAAGCTGTACGCTATTAATTACTCAAGCAACTGCACTTACGCCCACACCACCGCGTCGTTTATTCATTGGCGCGCGCATGGTCCATTTATTAGTGTGTGGATCAAAACATTCGATAGAGCGGTGACACACCGAACCATCTCGACCGCCTACCACATACAAACGGCCACCCAGCACTGCCACGCCAGCGGTCGAACGCATCGAAGACATTGAAGCCACATAACTCCAGGAGCGTGTGCTTGGGTCCCAACTTTAGGTAAAAAGATATAGGTAGATGAAAAAAAGTAGGTGCACATTTTTATTACACATACCGTTCAACAGTGGACAAATAGCTCCAGCCATCGTGACCACCGACCGCATAGAGTGGTCCCTCCAACACCGCCACACCCAAACCATGACGATGCGTACCCATCGGATTAAGCGCCGTCCATGCCATCGTATTCAAGTCTAAACTCTCTACTGTATTGAGCGTTTTTAAGCCATCGCGACCGCCCACTATTACTAACTTATCATCCATCACAGCAACACCGAATTGTAAGCGACGTGCGGACATGTTCTTCCACACGGACCACTTGTCCGCATACGGGCAGTAGCTTTCAATACTTATGGCGCCCTATAATGAATTATTTTCGGTTATGGATTTTTCGTGCTACATATGTTTTAACGGCATTTACATACCTTGTGCGCATCCATGCCGCCCACTGCCAACAAACGACCCACTGTCGACTTACGCGGCTTTGTGCGCTCCGAAGCGATTAAAGCTAATAAATTGCGTCGTTCGGGCAATAAATGCCATTTAAGCGCTTCCATCACAAGCTGTTGACATTCATTGGAACTACACAACGTTTCAACATGATCCATTATGAATGAAGGCTTCAGCAATGGCAAACGCACTAACGCCAGCAACTCGGTAATGTGTTTCTCGCGACTGGCGGCATCATGTTGCACCCACATTTTGAGACTGTGCACTACGTCCTCTTCGGTGGGCACATTGAGATCATCGCTAGAGATTAGCTTACCCAGCTGCTCGGAGTCGAGTTGCAGGAATTCTTGATTTTTGCAAACCTTGACAAGACAATAAACACGATTTTTTATTAAATTAATTTTATTAAAGTGGAGACTGAAATCGGGGCATTTTACCTGCATGAAATGCTGGCATGTGTAGGATTTGGCCAGACGTAGTAGCGTTGTGCAGCTTTGTCGCTCCGCGAAGAAGGCAAAGCCCAGGCAGTTTGATGGATGCAATTGGCGTGCAAGGAAGTTGCAGCAGGCAGTGACTACAGCGTTTAACTGTAGCAGACAGGCAGTGGCTAAAAGCGTTTCTACAGTGTCTTCCCGCAGCTCAATATAACCCGTATAACAATATTGTATTAAAATTTGTAATGCATCGCCATGGACCTCGCCAAGCGTGACTTCCTGCTCTTTGGTCTCACGCAAGGAACCGGTGAACATGGCGGCAAAGTAGGCGCTCGATGCCGACAATACCACACGATGTGCAGATACTCTAAATATAGGGAAATAAAAGTGCTATTGTATTAATGTATACACAGTTTCTTAAGGTCATTATTATTTATCATTTTACGTAGTCTACAGTGTGCAACTGAGAATTATTTTTTCGCTCTATAATAAACATATCAGCAGAACGTCAATAACCTAATTTATATACTTATATATGTATTTAGCACGAATGTACATACAAACACATGCAGCTTTGAGTCTGCATGCATTAATTTATGATTCATATCAACAAAGTTATCCAGCTACAACTTTCCAAGTTTTTGCCATTTTTTTTTTAATGAATAAGTTGATTACACGGAAAATGCAAAATGTTAGCAATTTTTCTCCCTCACTTGCGTCGGATACCCATATCTTTATATTATTTTACTTTTTTGTTTATTTATTTTATTATCACTGTACTATTTTCGTTATCGCCCCATCATGTTATCAATATAGGGGGGAGAAATTTTAGTTTAGTCATAGTGCTATTAATTTTTTTATGCATATATATATACGAGTACAAAAATATCTGTATATATCTGCGTTCATATATATATGAGTTCATACCATATATTTACACAAGTTGTCGGGTAATAGCAACAGTTTTAATTCAAAACAAAACAAAAACCAAACGCTTGTCCATTTCCGACGACACCTTCACCTTCATCCAACCAACGCACAGCTATAGCGATATTACACACATATTTATTATATACGTATGTATGTATATTTATAATTTGCAAAAGTCGGCTCCTATATATCGCACACAGTAGCAGCTCGCTGTCATTCAATGGAACGAGTAGTAAAATGTACAAAAGGGGAGACAAGTGTGGAGCGATGCGGCTATCCAATTGTCGTACTAGCAAGCACTTCTTTGTTTGGTGCGGCTTTTCCTACAGCACAGCACTTTGCAGACAAAGAACGAGGCGCACTACTAGTGAAAAACAAAAAACTTCATACATATACATATATGTATTTGTATATATTTGAACATGAAGATGATAGACAAACAGCATGCGGTGCGAAGAGAATGTGTATGGTTTACTGGCAGATCGCTTGTGACGCAGTATTCAGTCCATGACTTTTTATGCACATACAAATTTCCCCCTCGAATGTTTCTTTTGTTTGTTACATGCAAAATGCGACCTGACCTTAGCTGTCTATTTCGCGTGGCACATTTTATAATATGCAATCTCTTATAATGGAAATGTCTTTGTTTCTTTCACCGGAAATGCACTTCATTGACAATGATCAAAGTAGTTTTCTCCCAGGCATGCATATGTATGTATGCTTGTACGCACTTACCGCTTGCCGTCGATTCCAGCAATTAATACTACATCGCAAAGCTGATGGCTGTCCAAGTATAACTGCAAGCGCTTTAATACACTTTCCGCATGGTCACGACAACGGAAATATTCATCTTGACTTACGGCAGATGTAAGGCTGCCTAAACTATAGTCACGGGTTAGGGAATCTCCATCGGCTAGTAAAGATATGGGCGCAGATGAGGATGTCATAGAATCACGACTAGGGCTATCTTTGTTAGTAGACATATCGGCAACGTTGTAATTTGCAGAGCAAAACTATTGTATATCTGTATATTAGTTTGTATGTTAATCGTAGTTTATTTCTCGTTTACAACTTTCAACGTTAAAGTAAGAAATGCAAAAATTGTGCTTAATAAGTTGATTGTTTCTCGATTTAATAGTTGCTTTGTAGGTTATTTGATATTATGTACTTTATTCCGATTGCACTCCAGTAATGTAAACAAAAAGAGCACCAATACTTTGAAACTGCAGCAGCGGAATGGCAACGAATCGTTTATTGCCAATTTAATGCACTTAACAAAGCGTTGGAGTTAGTCTACTAAAAGGTTCACCTCTTTGTTGCGCGTATTTGTTTTGGACGTGTGTTGCTTTTGAGGCAACTAAACCTATTGAAATTGTTACTCCTGCTTCCATAAATAAGAACTAATATTTTTTTAATTGCGTTTGCTGCAGGAAGAATGTATGAAGACAAAAGCCAGCGAACGAAAGCCAGCTCAAAATACGAGCAGGTGAAAAAATTATGAATGCAACCTTGCCAAATCATTACAAGCGTAGAAGTTCGAAATATTTTGATAAATAAATAATCGCTAAGTAAACTTTAAATGAATTGAATATGTTTAACTGCTTTCATGATTTGTAATGTGCTGGAATGAATGTAATATTAGCAAAAAAATTTTGAATAATAATTATTAAAAATGCGATTATTTTATTGAAAAGGTATGGCAACTACTCCTCCACTAATCAACAAAGTAAACAAAACTTGCAATGGCGTGTTGCTAATGCAGCAAAGAAAAACAAAACACTTTGGCAACACTTGCATTTCCTAAAGCAATACATTTCCGGCGTAACTATTACTACAAAATTTTTCCAACCTGTGTATCAGTTGAATCAGTATTAGTTGATTATAAAAATATTGCAGTTTTTAAAAAATTTACAAAATAGTCATTGCTACTGAACTTACATGCATAAATTAAGAAAATTAATCGACGGAAAAATATTGAACCAAAGAGTCACAAAATGTATTTAACAAAAAAAAAAAACGTTCATGCTGGTGTTTGAGTTTGAGGTATATTTTCGTAATTGAGAATTATGCTAATTAATTTAAATACTTCATTTTGAATATCACATATTAAAATTTAATTACGTAACATCAATTCATAACGCTGTGGCATCTTGATTAACGTAACAGAATCCAGCAATAAAGTTGATTGGCTGACAATTTACCAATCTAGGAGTTACCAGATAGCAAAAAGTCGCTTATTTTGAGAAGATAATGGATTTTAATTTTAATTATTTAAGCATAGATTGCTTTATGTACTGCTAATATTATATATATATATATATTATATACTGCTGATATTCGCAATGCGCTTACATATGTAGACAAATTAATTTTAGCTAAGCAAATAGGTTGTTACAGAATTTAATATATGAATTTCATAAGCTGTGAAATGTTTTTGCAATAACTTCATCTGGCAATACCACAAACGAATACGACGAACGGACGAGGCTGGCCAGAAACGCACTGTGCTTATAAGATTTTTTCGCAGCTAAAAATAAATAGAAATTCGAATATTCCTTCCCAGAGTTAGTGCAACAATAAAAGTGAGTGAAATCAACCTTAAGGTGATGAAATATTAGCATTGAAATGGTTTTTAATAACTAATAATTGTCGGGTGATCGATCGATGCAACGCCGTCAATTGTCGTCGGTAGAAAAAATCAAAGTCAAAAATGCTAGTAGGAGGCGTTGCGACCTCGTTTCCTAACGTGAGCCCAAAGCCCATTACCTCCACCTTAAATTTCGTATTTCCAAGTGAACATAATTAATCAAAACGAGTAAATACATTTGTTGGTTAGCTGGACGTAGCCAACTATTGACACGAAAGCAGCAAATCTTATTGACGCCAACAAAATCTCGTTAACACCGTTGCTTCCACTGCGACAGGCAGTGGCATCGTTGTCGCCACATTTCCACTTTCCATTTTGAGGAAAATATTTTACTTTGCGTAATATTTATGTAGTTTATTTTATGTATGAGTCGCATTGCTGTTGGCTGACTGGTCGATTTGTTGGTTGGTGTATTCAGCGCTTTTAAAAATAGAATTTTTTAATGATGATTTGACTTTCGACGCTATTGTGTTTGTGTTTTTCGAGACATTTTTTCTTGTGCGCGTTTTGTGCATAGTCTATTAAATAGAGGCGCATTTTCACGGCAATACAATATACGACGAGAAAAAATATTCAAGGAATAAAAAATTGTGTCGACGCCAAGGCGGCTGGTATAGTTGGAGTTGTAACGTGATAATAGTGGTAGTGGGACGAAATGGTGTTGTACTCGCCCAATTGTAAAATTGTTGGGGTGGAACATTGAAAATGAATGAGAGTTAACGTTCAACTCGTATCATTGCATTCGTGGGTATGTATATATACAATCCTCAAATGTGATCAGCTGGCTAACTGTTCGTCGAAGAAAGGTGCAGATGTGAGGCGAATTTCGTAAAATGTGGGTGGCGCTGGCCCCGAACTACTTTATGGACAGGGGGGCGACGACACGATGACAATGGAGAAATCGCTGTGTTGTTGACGACGATTGGCGAAATGCTGCAAATGTTGTTGTCGTATGCGTCAACGTCGTCGCTGATATTTTGATTGCTCCATACTGCGCTGCTATCGTTGCGGTTGTCATTGGCGTTTGCTCTGCTTATAGTTTTGCATATTCTTATTCTGCGGGTTTGGGGTGTGCGAACGTGCCGACCATGACTTTGTTGAGTGAAAATAAATGGTGTGAACTGAAAATTAAAATTACCAAAGAGTTGTATAGTATGAATTTGTAATTAAAGTACTTAATTACATACTTATGTTTTAACTGGTTATGAATAGCATATGACACATAATTCGTGTGCACGTGAAAACTATGGTATTTCTAATATGCAGTTAGCGCCAATTACCGCGGCAACGGTGGCAGTGTCAGTCGCAGTAGAGTATGCTCTTGTTTTTTTTTTCCACAATTACTATAATACGAGAGCAACCCTGATTTCTACCACTTATCGATTACTAGTTGGCACTCGTCCCTAAGCCAAATTGCTGGGATCAAAAACATGAAATTAGACAATGGGGTTAGGATGACACTAAGTCAATCAACTACTTGGTCTCTTAGATTTCCGCGTATCTACTATCAAAAAAAGTTGATCCATTAATGTCACTACTTTGTATTTCTTTTCGCATAGTTGGACTTCGGTAAATCAAGAGGAAAATACAAAAAATTATACATCAGCAGATTCGATTAACTTTTTAACTTATCTGTGACATTGCAAGTGAGATAGCTTTTGTTAAGCTAGTACCAATTATGTAAGGTAATGGATGCACGCATAAAACTGATGCCAATAATCTGGACAATAAGTGTACCAACCACTTAGGTAAGTGCCTTCCTGTTATCTAATTAAGAAATAAACTTAATAAGTTATTTTTTTCTGTACTTCACAGTCAGCAGCATTAATGATTCAATATTTTCTAAAACCAAAATAACGTAAATAACCACAAAACTGGAAATATTTTTCAAAATAATAGAACAAAAGCTAAGAATAACGTAGAAATAAAAACAATCAACGCAGTGTGCACGGTCGCAGCTTTCTTAATACATCTACTAATATGCCTGTGATTTCGCCACGTAGATCATCGACATCGAACAGTGGCAGTCTATACGGCACCTCGTCGTCCGGAACTGGCAGTACAGGCACTAGTACCGCCAGTGCATATAGTAGTGCTTCGTCGTATTTGAATCGTGCGAATAGTTTGTCGAAGCCCACGACACCAAGCAGCTCATTGTGGTCGTCATCGTCGGCTGGATCATCGAAATATACACCTAATTATTATAGCTCTTATTTGGGTTCGAATTCGTCATCCTATTCGCCACGTACAGCATCGCAACGTAACTCATTGTCGTCTTTGTACCTGAGCGGCGGCTCCTCCGGATTAGGAACCTATCGCAGTAGTTCATCTTATTTGTCAGCCGGCAGCAATGATCCAATTACAACCAGTCGATATGGAGTGAGTAGATAAACAAACAACAACAACAAAAAAAATACACACACATACACAATGTGTGTTATTCAAATGCTTTAGTTAAACCATATAAATACATGAATTTAGTATGTATATAGTGTGTAGGGCATTTTTGGACATTTGTGTAATGTCTTATTTAGTAACGTTATTAGTAAACAAAAACAAATGTGTAACTGTGAGTGTTATCTGCTGAATTGCATTATAAGCATGTAACATATGCATACATGTACATATAACCATATGTAAACATTGCGTGCACCTATCACCAATTACTCATTTGCAGCACACCCACTCGTGCACACACACACTTACACACGCGCACAAACCCATGGGACTGTCGTGTGGTATTTACATTGGGTTATACGATTGTTTAATAACCCTGCTGCACTGCTTACACCTTTAGGCAGTATTTGTGTTTTGTTTTTTTTTTTTTTAGAGTATTTGGTTTACAAGTCAATCGCAAGTGGGGACTTTTAATTGCAACTATTTTGTGACAAAAAATTTACGTATAATTTTTTAGGGTATCAAAACAATAAATATTACATTAAATATTTTTAGCATACATAAAATATAATTTAATATTGGCGTTAACGGTGTGTTTGACCAACGCAATCTCGAAAAATCTCATCTTTGTTGGACTTGTATTGTCAAATCAAATTAATTAGTTTGCCGAACGCTTTATATGATTATATTTGTATTCTTCATGCGGGTTAGTTGTTAAGTTAATAATCGTTCACGTTGCAAATTACACATTTTTGTTTTGACGCTTAAACGGAAAATTTAGGTTAGGCAGTATTAAAAAGTGTAGAAAGTAAAATTTCCAAACGAAACGAAAAAGTATACTATAAAAATAAATAATGAAAGTTATCTGTATTTTAATTTACATACAAATATGGAAATACTTAATTGTGTTTTAGTTTGCTGGAGCTGGAGCGTTCATCAATATTTTAATTCTGTTATACTTTAATGCCAACGAACTTTATGTGGCATTAAAATTATAATTAATAAATACCAATAATATCAATAATCATCGATATGCATAGGCGGGGAATAATAAACCACCTTAAGTTTAGTATCTTATACCTCAAGAAGCTAATACTTTAGCTTATTGTTGGTAAATGAGCTAGCACACAATTCGTTATTGCAAGCACTATTAAATATTGTTGATAATAATACAAAAATAATTACTTCTGTTTTATAATTTACTGATTACTGAAGTTCTTACAGGGTTTAATGCATTATTTCACTATATATATTGTATATGTGGCTTATAAAGTGAATTTTCCATTATACATAGTGTTAATCAATTACACACTCCACCAGCTATTAACGCTCATCCGGTGATATTTGTCACACTCATATAAATTCTGCTCTAACCTTTTATTAAATAAACGAAATCATACATATGTGCATACATACATATGTTTCAAGCCAAAATGAAAAAAAAAAAATTTCATTAAACTGGCGCGCATATGCTTATGTGACCACAAATTACATGTATGTAGATATAATGTATAAGTAAGCACACCTTAGCTTTTGCTTAAACTATGTACACTGGCTGCAACAACTACACCTGTACATACATATGTTTGTACATACGTGACTCATAATTTTCTTTTCTGTATTTATGTTATATTTATTCGTTTGTCTTTGTCACAACAACAAATGCACATGTGAACGTGTAAAAAAAAATTAAAAAAAAAAAAAACGACAACAACACCGCTATCAAATCAACCATCACAACAACAATCAACAACAATATCTGTCTAATTGCCATGGTCATTGTCATACTCATTTCTCTCTGCATCATAAATCACTTGTCTAATGGGGAAAACCGTTACAAATGTTACAAATTCAATGCATCTGTAAATGTTGAATACATAAAAAATTCGAAAATTCCCCCAAAAAAAAAAAAAATCGAAAAACTGTAAAAAACGCGCGCTTCAGTTACCCAAATCACCTAAGACATCCGATACATTGCGCAAGCGTAAGGAAAGAGATACGAACAACAGCAATGACAGCAGCGATGTGAACGGCGGCGGCGCTAAGAAGCCGCCCTCGGGTTCGGATGGGGGCAACAGACGCTTGTCAGGCTCATATTCATCCTCATCCCTAGCACGTTTAGTAGCGATATCTGGTCTGGAAATCTATGAAAAATACAGTCCCGCTAATTATAAACCCAATTGTGAACTTCCACGTTCCAGTTCAGCGCTAACTGAAGCTGAGGTAGTCGCAGTTTCATCCACCAGCGACATTGGCGGCGCGACAACGACGAACGATGACGGAATACGCAACGAGACTACGACAAACATAACATTAGACCGACCACGCAGTCGCTATAGCCGTTTGTATAGCACTAGTGATGAGACTTCCAGCTGCAGCAACAACAAAAACGGTGACAGCAGCAGTAATAAAAATGATAACGACTTAACTAGCGCTACATCAAGCAAGCCGCACCGTTCCAGTTATCGTGAGCGTGCGGCAGTAAAACAACAGGCCAACGCCCTCGCACCCTCCACATCGGCATCGTCAGTGCTGAGTCATAGCAGTAGCAGCGGTGATGTGCCGACAGCAACATTTACATTGCGCAGCAATCGCACACCCAAAACCGCCGTGACGAAGGCAGAGGAAAGCGTAACGCTCAACAATGGCGAAAAGAGCAACAATAACAGCAGCAGCAAGGGTGATAGCATCAGTCGTCAAGGCAGCAAAACGAACTTAAACTACAATAAAAATAGCAGAAATACTTACAGCAATGACCTTGAAAATAACTTGAAGGAGCTAAAGCTGTCCAACTCCAGCAGTGGCAGCGGCTTATACAAGGATAACAGTAGCGGCAGCATCACTACATTCACGATGCCGTTGCAGGCGAAGAAATCGCTCAGCACGAGCAATAGTAGCGGTCATCTCAGCACCCTGACTGCCACAAACGACAACGATAGCGAACTGAAGCGCAACCATAGCGCCAACAATTTGGATGTGGTCGACCATTGTGTCCCACCATACGAACTTAAACTCAACAGTGTGGCAGCTGGCGGCGCTGAGGTGTGCACCAGTGCAATGCTCAAGACGCTGGACACACCGATCACGGCGAAGAAGGTAAATCGCAGGCGACAAATGCAACTCGCCGCATTGTGCTCTGTCGCTTCCAAGATGTCTGTGCTTTTGTTGAGCGCATTTAACTCCCATATTTTCTGCTGCCTTACACACTAACTTTGCCTTGTTCAGCTTGTGCTGCTCCTGCTACACACAGCACGCGCTTTGCCAATGCATGTGTCTACCACTAATCAAATTGTTTGCTAATCTCAATACATATTTAATCGGTTATATTTAACTGTTGGGGATTGGCGGGAAAAATACTGTTCACTTGATATTTTTGCTTCTAATTCAAGGTATTGAAGTTTTTTTTTTTTTTGGGAATACCAACCACTGCGGCTTTTGTAAACATTATCCCGTTAGGGAATGCATGCGCTCCACCTACATGTGGCATTTCACCGTTCACCGGACATTGACGCCTGTCAATGGGTTTGCTGTAGGGTTTTCTATAGGAAGTTTTTTCTAAAAAGTCATATCTGTGAGGTAGATATGTTTTTAGAAAAAAGGTGTTATCGAAAAAACTCTTCAAATGGGATTTCTGGGAGATTGATAAAAAGAAGGAATCCTTTGCATTCAAATTTGATAAATCTTTTTGGTCCAAAACACAATTTTTAAACCTTATTTAAGAATTGTAATTGAATTAAAAAAAAAATGCTTGTTTCAAAGCAGACCACTAAATATACACACATACATATTTCTGCCTTAAATTAATCATAAAAATCATCTAACTTTCATAACGTTATACACTTTTCATATCTTCAATATAAACAATTATGATTAATTTGGCAAATATTTTTAAATTTTATTTTATTAAGAAGTTTGAGATCACTTAATTCACATGGAACTTTAGAAGTTAAAACTACTATTTAGGAGTTAATGTTCTGGGCGGTCACAACATGGCATTAATCAATTATACTAACTAATAATCTTTGAAATATGCATATTTGTTATTCACAAACATTTTATAAGAAAAAAGTTGAAAGAGCTGCTAATAAAACACAAAAAATTGAGGTTATAATTACTTTTTTTTTTACTTAAGACTTTCTGTTTCAACTTTGAAATTGAGGTTAGGAGTTTTTAAACGATTTTTAGTTATTTTTAGAGCTTTTTTAGCTACTAAATTTGAGAATCTAAGATATTATCATCACACTTCTTTTTTCTGAATCTTTTGAATCTCCAAGCAATATCAAAAATGCTTAAATTTAATTTGTATTAGGCAGTATTAGAAAAATTTAAATTGCGAAAGACTTTTTATTTGATCAAATGCTCTCTCAGTCAACTAGTATAATATATAACAAATAAGAAAACGAAATAAAACGAATATCGAAAAACGAACATATATCTTTTGTATTGTATTTATTAAATCCTAGTAGCGAAAGCAACAAAAAACGTCTTAGAAATTAATATTTAATTCAAATTTATAGCCTCGCCTCCATACATACTATGTACATATGTATATATTTGAAATTCATATTATATAATCTATATACATCGAAGATTTAGAGTGATGTATACATATATACATACATGGCAAATGGATATATAGAAACATATTGTGTAGTTTATATGAATGTAATTAAATCCCACAAGAAATTAGCCAACGCTGAGACGCCCACATTATGTCGAAATACGTACCCATGTATGTACATATGCATATGCAAAAAAGTGTATAAATAAAGTTGAATGTGCCGTGAAGGCAACGTGCCACAACCAACAGTAGCATCATCGACAGCGTCATCATGCCATTCTCAATATTATGATCAACCTTAACCCACCTTCAAACAAACTAAATACATACATACAAACATGTTCATATACACATATGCATACATACATACATACATACATACATGCATACGCATTACTAACCAAAAGCATCGTCATGTAACTTGTTTGTGTTTCCTCTTCTGTGTATTTTCTAGATGAATATTCGCAGGCCTTGTTGCTGTCACTGAATAGACCACCTATGTATTTTTGAACTCCTCTCCTCACCTCCCCCACAAAATACAAAACAAGCAAAAGCGTACCAAGAACAAACCAAAAAAAAAAAAAACAAAATCAAAAAATTACTAACCAATAATCGAGAGACGAAAAGTAATATACAAATAACAACAAAAACAGAAGTAAAAAGAAAGAAATAAAAGTATAGAAAAATATACAACAACAACAAGATGTGTATGTGTCCAACAACAAGTTTAACGCGAAAAATTCGGCAAAAATTCTCAGTGAAAGCGAAAAAATTGATGTTATTTATTTCCAAGTAATTAGTAGTGTGCGCAATAACGCGGCGAACAGCGACGAAAAATATAATAGATTATACGAAAGACAGGAGAAAGAAAAAATAAAATAAAAATTATAAAGCAACCAAAAAGTGACAAACACTTTAAAAAATACGGCAAATTGCCAAAAACAAGAAAAATAAACAAAAATCGGAGAGAAACAATGAGAAAATAAACTCAAAAGCCCACAAACGCGACAAGGCAAATTAACGAGGCTTATAATTAATTGAATACCTTCCACATTCCACCGCAGCTGGATGCCATAGCGCGTAAGGAGTACCTACATATAAAATTAACTTAAGCAGATATTCTCAATTAAATACATAACATAACAAACATACATAGATCAAGCCGACAAGTGATAAAAGTCTAAATAGAAGGAACACTAATACAAAACAAACAAACAAAATATACCAAAAAAAAAAAAAAAAAAAAAAAAAAAAACCAACAGTAAGCAAGAAGTGTAACGGAGAAGAAAAACATTTGAAAACCCAAATATTCGTAAAGTATAATGATAGACAGTAAAAAAGGCAGAAATAGTTTTGAAAAATTTCCAACATTGCAAGAAAAATGTGATCGAACCGTTGCATTAGCACATCGTCAACAACAGCAGCCGACCAATTACAATTTTAATAACAACACGAGCGTACACAAACCGAGAACAATAACTACCGCAGCAGCACTGTTTCCAACCACAACAAAAACGCGTTTACATACAACAACAAATACAATAAGTGTTAACGGCAAAGCGGAAGCGAAATTCCACAACGGCGGTGGTAGGCGTGCTGCATCGGTGAGCAGCACGCGCAACACCAAAATCAGTAGCAACGTCAAAAACAACAAAAACAACAATACGAACAGTGAGGTTCACAATAGCGAAGATACGAATCCGGTGCGCGTCGCCAATAAGCCATTCTTTCTCGTACCGCAATTTCAAGATCAAAACTTTCTGAAGGAGGAATGTGAGTTGGCGCATGCGCAAGTGGCACCAAAACAACAACAACAACAGCAACAACAACAAACAGTTGCAACAGCCAATGGTGGCGCAAGTAACAATAGTGGGAACAACAACAATAACTCAAAAGCTAGCCATCAACCGAGTGGCAATCACAGGTGTAATAGCGGCGACTCAAGCAAAAGCAATAACAACAACAACACCAGCAACAGCAAAAATCACAGCCAAAAAACCAACAGCGCGTACTCGAACATTATTAGCATACATCCGGGGATTAGTAGGCGAACAGCAACAACAACACAAGCAACAGTGGCGGCGGTAACAGCTAATGGTGTGCGACGCAGCGGCGGCGGCGGCGGCGGCAGCGCCAACGCCAGCGTCAATATCAATCAACATCATCACAATCACGTCAGTACATCGACGTCAGCCGTGGCGACGACGAGTTCAAACGCCGCCGTCACCGCCGCCAGCGTCACGGCGAAGAACGCCACAACCGATACCACCGTCCACAAAGTCGACATTGTCTTCAATAATCGCGCACAAACGCAAACAAACGATGGCCGCTTCGTGACGTCGAAAAGTGCGAAACAGCCACAACAACATAATACATATAACGCTATGCGTCGTCCGCTCACCGGCACGACACTACTCGCGACAACAGCTACGGGCGCGCAAGCAACAAGCACCACAGCATCGATTGGCGGTGGCACCGCTGCAGCGACAGTGACTAAGCTGAGCAACGGCCAAAGTAAATTGGTGCGCCCGCTGGTGCATCGCACCATACCATCGACTGCGGTGGCTGCTGCGAATGCGGCCACTGCGCGCGACAACGTGAACGCCTACTCCAATAAACTCTTCAACAGCTACGGCAGCAATAGCAATCGTCTTAGTAATAATAACAACAATAATATTAACAATAACGGTGTGAATAGTGTGTGTAATATCAATAACAGCGGCAGTAGCAACAACAATATCACTAGCAACAACACTAGCGGCGGCAGTGGCGTTAACGGCATGCAACATACGATCGATCATGACGATATCAAGTACATCGATAGTGATGACGCGCCGACAACGGTAGCGACAGCGGCGGCGCATGCCAGCGCTACCACGGTAATCACTTCCTCCCGTGGCGGCGTGCAGTTGGAGCGGAAAACGCAGTTGCGCTGTGAGCAGCTCTGTTGTCAGCACACCAATTGCGCGACGTCTACAACGGCAACGCTGACAGGTGCTGCTGGTGCTGCTGGTGGTGGTGGCGGTGGTAGCGGTGTCAGCGTCAGCGCGTCGCTCAAAGCACGCATGCGTCCCAAATCAACGATCATCTGTTCCACCAGCAATCTCGTCTTCGAGAAGATCAACAATTATAAGTATGCCAATGGTAGCGTCGGTGGCGGTAGCAGCGCGGCTAAGTTTGTCGCCGAAGCAGCGGCGGCGCGTCGTAATGAGTTGCGGCACAGCATTGATTCGAATAGCATACGAGCGTCCATTGAGAAATTTGATAGTTTCAGCGAGCAGAAACGCAGTGCCGGTGTGCCACAAGTGACGCTACGTTCGCACGGCGGCAGCGGTAGTGCAAACAATTTGCAACATCATCGGCATAGTGGCAGTGAGTTTGATCACGCCACCGGTGGCAGCAGTCTGTTGCGGCTAGCGCAAAGCGGTGGTGGCTCTTTGACGCGTGCACCCTACCGCACAGTGTCACCCTCACCGGCTACCGCCTGCAAAGTTACTGCCACAATGCATGCGCCGTCCTTGACAACCTGTTCGACTGGTTCGTCATCGTCCATACGCAGCGGCGTATGCAGTACTAATAGCTTGCCAATGAAATGTCTTGGCAGCGTTCTGGCTGCCACAACCAATGCGACCGCCGTTACCGCCATTAATCGCCATCAGGAGATATCAGTATTGCATGCCGCTGAGCGTGCTTCATCCAGCGCGCTGCTGCATAAAGATGCGACATCATCGCCAGCGTCGTCCTCGTCATCGCCACTGTTAAAGCAAGCCGAAATGAAAATGCCGAATGGCGATTTAAAGAAGTGCGCGAACGCGGAAACGAACGGCGTATGCGACGGCGCCATCGCGGATGTTGAAACTGTAAGTTGCATTCACCAAACACTGAGTAAAAAATATGTATACAAAATGCTACAATTTGTCAGTCACCAAAAACAAAAACACGTTCACCAGCATTTAATCACACCACCCACACCAAATCCTACACTATTAGCACCGTCAAATTCACCAATTACTCATGCCTCACCCAAGAAGCGACGTTAATTCATCAGCTCTTCAGTTCCTCTAAGTTTATCTGTCTCTCAGTTAGCTATCTTAAGGGTTTGTTTATTTTGTTTATCACTTGACGCCATCGAATTAGTGTTTGATCAGTGATCAGTTTCCACTCATCATCAACCAACCAGCTACGTCATGTTTAGCTGAGTGAAAGGAGTTGACAAAAAAAAATATGAATTTTATTTTTATTTTTAATTAATTCTACGTTTTAATGCTTTTTATTACATAATTTAAAAAAGATATGTACTGTACGCACGTTGCAAATAATCACGCTAACATTTTATAACCCAACTAATTTTATTTTAGTTTCCACTAATTTCTCTGATCTTATTGGCTTTAACAGTATTTTTTTATATAAAAGTTAGACGAATTTGTTTTTTGTGAATCCTTGCAACTTTTCCAGTAATTTAATTTTATATTGATTTTTGCTCAATCGAAATTTGCAGCAACCATTAACCACTTATTAACCCCGATACAAGTATATAAAAAAATCCTTCACTTGCGCCCGACAAAAATCTTTGTACTTTACTCACCATTCCTTACTGTTTCTAAGCGTTTTGCTTTTTTCACACTACTTCTACTAGAAACGAACATTTTTCAAGCTTTTTATTAAATAAAAATACTAAAAAAAGTATATTAATATTGCCTTTGTTTCCTGCGCCGTTTCACAGATCCGTAGCACAGCACTCCGGAGTATTCCTCAAGCACCGCCATCGCCGACAGCATCACGTTACAGGGATCGTGATAGCCGTTTTACATCGTCTGTGCTTGCCTCATCAGCGTTGTCGGCCTCTAATAACATAGACGATGCAAGCAAATCGAAGGATGAGAACACGGAAGGTATGTGTGTGTGTGTGTAGTATTAGTTTAAGTATTGAATGGAGAAGAAACTAGTGTTATATATTTTACCAAATGCGGGTCCAAGGTGTTTTAGATCAGTTTCGGATTTCTTGACTCATTCCTATTATAAGGAAAAACAAATGCTAACCTGAAAACGTAATTTCCCATGAATGGCGTTGTCGCAGTAAAATAATCTTCAAACTCAAGGGAATTGACGTAGACTTATCGCATTTTTTTTAACCCAGTCGTTTCTGTGCTCAGTATTCCAGCAAACGAAATCAAGAATATAAATGTCGCAAATTTTAGCTGCTACTATCCGAAAATTGTTAGAACTCGGCTTGATGATTCAAGATCTAGTGGGAAGAAAAACTTTCCGAAGAGTATACTTCATGTAAAATTTTTAATCCGTTCTATATATGAAAATAGTTTAAATAATAAAAATTTTAACGATTTTAAATTTTTTAAAACTGAACGTCACATTTTTGTTTTTTCGAAATTGGGACTTGATTGTACAAATTTATATTGTAGTTTATTGTGCATTAAAAAAAAATTAATTAAATATTCTAGTTTGAGAGAAGAATTTTTATTTTTGAAATGATCATGAGATTTATATTTGCTCCCTGTCTCTTTAGAGTATATTTTGCATATCATGGACACTCGAATACCTTGAAATACACTCTTTAAATGTTCTTTAATTCTTCCCTGATAGCATCGCCATAAACACTTCGTGAACACCCTTAGCCTGCTATCAAAATATTGGAATTGTTTAAAAGAAAACTTTGAAATACAAAATTTTCCTTTCTTTTGTGTTTGTCATACACTTAAAAAAATTCGAAATGTTGGCAGTCATCAAATTTGTCGGATAATTTGTCAAAATATATCACTTTTGTCGCGTCATTAGAACAAATTTTTGTTTACCTCTGAATGTTATTTCGGGCCGAACCTGGTGTGCTGTTTATCTGCTTAAAATTTCAACTTTTTTTCAATTAACACAAACCATAAATTGTTTAACAGAAAACGAATGATACGATAGCATGGAATTAATTAATTTTTCTTGCACATCTTCAAAACAGGTCTATGTGGGCTGAGAAATATCGGAAATACTTGTTTTATGAACTCGGTCATTCAGTGCCTGAGTCACACGAGCGAATTGACAAAATTCTTGCGTACACACAATGGCACACGCTCGACATCGTCCAAGGATCAACAAATCCTACAAGGTGAGTGCACACCGCAGCTGAAGAATAAGATATATATATAGAGAGAGAGTACAACTAAAAATGTAACTGTTTTTCACTTAACGCCACAGAGTTTGCTAAGTTGATACGCGAGATGTGGACAAGTAATGTACGTAGCGTCACGCCGATGGACCTGAAGCGCGCCTTTTCCTCCAAACATCGCATGTACAGTGATTACAACCAACAGGATGCACAAGAGTTTCTGCGCTTCTTTCTCGATTCGCTGCACAGTGCACTAAATTCAGGCGTTAAGGGGGAACATTTGAAAATCGACGATAACCTTAGGTGAGTTCGCAAGCGAAATATTTGCTACTGATCGTATATATATGTATAATATATACTTCTGCCTCTTTAGCGACAATAAAAAAGCCGACCTAACATGGGAATGGTACTCACGTCATGAAAACTCACTCATACGCGATCTCTTCGTCGGCCAATTGAAGAGCACATTACGTTGTACCACCTGTGGGAATACGAGCGTCACGTTCGATCCGTTTTGGGATTTGAGCGTCTCGTTACCGTCGTCATCACGCTGCAAGCTAGAGTCTTGCCTCGATCTATTCATACGCGAAGAGGTGTTGGATGGCGATGAGATGCCGACTTGTGCGAAATGTCGTCAACGTAGGAGGTGCACGAAAAGCTTCACCATACAACGATTTCCTAAATATTTGGTTATACGTAAGTGTTGATCTTGGTGTATAACTTTCATTTGTTTCGAATATAAATTATACTGTTCTCTGTTACAGATTTGAAGCGTTTCTCGGAGACCCGTTGGAGCAAGCTGTCTAACATTGTTGAATTTCCGATTGGTGAACGTGAATTGAATATGGGTCCATACGGTTCGAATCCTGGCACGAGTATATTTTACTCGCTGTATGCAATTTCGAATCATATGGGTGAGTACAGAGTTGATGTTGTTGGTTAAATGTTTTTTTTTTTTCTTTTTTGAAAGGAAAATATATTTCCGTTATGTGGAAAAACGCATTTCAAATTGAATATTGGTTGGATAATCGTTATGTGTTCGTTACTAGTCCCCTTCGATTAGCAAGTACTTGCAAAGAGAGCATAAAACAAAATAGTGAAATTGAGAGAGAGAGAGAGAGCAATTTATTAGAAAAAATTCAATTCAAACTATTAAAATTTGTTAAATTATTAAAAAGTCCACCTTTTTAAATTTTTTGGTTGTTGAAGGCATTTCCATCAAATGCTTGCAAGTATTATAGCTATATTTTAACGCTTCCTTTTTACTCTCTTATTAATTGGGTTGATATACATATACTAGCTGAAAGGCAGATAAAATTCGGAAACTTCGTTCATGAAAATTCTATAAATTTTGGTAATTTTTTTAATCCCGAGACTTCGAGTTTAATTTTAATTTTTTCCGGATCGCTTAGAAATTATTATTTTTTATTAATTTGAAATGAAATATTTATATCTAATTGTTTGTTGTTATTCAATTTATTTAATTTTGAAAAAATAAATGAGTTTCTTTGTCTTTCTGTGTCAGAGAGAGATATATTGGAAGAGCGGAAGCTTTGAACCCGATATTAATCATAATTCATACAGTATTGTATAGATTATGTTGGATTTCGGGATCCCGAAACAATCCCGAACTGGTCCCGAAAATTCAAGATATGAAAAGACACGATCTAGGTTAGAAACATTACTTGATGCATTTATAATATACTGGACCAACCAAATGTGATAGTTTTTGGGGGGGACTATAGTTACTTCATAAAGTTTTCAAGTCAAGTCATCTTACTATCCTGCAAAATATATACAAATTTATATATTAAGTAAATTAACAAATGTTTAATAAAAATTCAAAATTACTTTTGCTGCCGACAGGTTCCACAGCTGGTGGTCATTATGTGGCGTTGTGTAAACATCCGCTATCGAAAAAATGGCATGAATTCAACGATAATGTGTATGTATTTTCCAACAATTAAAACTGCTTCAAATTTCTAAAAAAAAAACCTTTATTTACAGTGTAAGCGATACGCTTTCCGAAAATAATCTAGTTTCATCCAGTGCCTACATACTGTTCTATGAGCGAGTGTAAGAAATAACCCACGCGTGTAAAGAAATAAAAAGCAAACATACTCACATCTGCATACACACAGACACATACTCATTGCCAATCTTGCAACTTAAGTCATATGTACAAAAGCAAAAAAAAAAAAAAAAACAAAAAAGGTTCACCTACTAACAACAAAATCTGTAACCTGTAGAAAAACGGAACTGTCTATGATGACAACTGCAACAAAGCCGCATAAGATCACCATGCCCGACAATGGCAACGGCAAAGCCAAAACAAAAGCGAAATTCTATCGAAATTATGTGAACAATGCAAAGCAGTTGGGTTGAAGAGAGCAAGACAAGCAAGCCACGTGATTCAGTCATGAATTCGCAATGAATATGCAACCCATACTTTACCCATATACCTTACAAATTGCTACTGCAACTTAACCCTATTATGACTACTCTCTTATTTTTTAACTTATACTAATGTCCATATACTAGCTAATACGCTTACATTCATACCTACATATACTAAATTTTTAAAACAATTTACAATGCTACCAAAAAATGACGCTAATTACTAATTACTACAGAAACTAAATGCAAACACAAAAAAGGATCTATAATAGCAAATGTAAAAAAAAATCAAAAAAAAAACAAAATCTAAAAGAACAGTTGACGCCGTTTCCTACTACTACTAGTACTGCTATACACACTTGCTAATCCTACAAACAACTATTATGCAGCGTGCAACATGCAACTTGTTTAGAAAGAAAGCAAAAACAAAAACAAAAACAAAAACAAAAAAACGATCAATCTTCAATTTGTTAATGGCGTACAACAACAATGTGACGCTGATTATTTTACACGCCAAATTCTGTAAATCTCTACATGTAAAAATGTGCAATTTTCGATCGAGTCCAAAGATATATACCAATATATATATATATATATGTATATGTACATATATACATACATTATAATATAAATACTGTACTTATTGTATAAATGTTAAAAAAGCTGAAAGCAACAAAAAATTATATGCCGTTGTATTTAAAAGAAATGTTGAAGCAAATAATTAAATCGAATAACAGTGTGTATAAGTGATTTTTCTAAAACGAATCGTTTTACTATATAGATATATATGTATAAATATAAATTGGTTTTCATTGTAGACGACTTGTATGTGTAAGTGAATGGGCGTTAAAGTCGAGAGGCCAATAGAGACGCTTTAAGTTACGATATTTGCTATTCAACAGTTTGCTGACTGCAGCGAGCATCATTCATATACATACATATATTTTAAAGTCGGCACCATCCTTTATTGTTTGAAATGGAAGCATAGATGAGTATATGAGTACGTAGGTGGTTTTTTTTTTATTATGTATCATGTAATGTTTGGCTTAAAATTTTAGTGAACAAAATCGAAAAAGTAAATGCTGCTAACACTTGAGTGCGCTTGATTTAAATACTAACACCTAATAATGTAAAAAATAAGAGTCTAACAAAAGAATATTTATTATATAATATTATGAATAATGATGCAATAACACTTAGGACACGGGCAGACGTGCGGACCCTAAACTGTATAAACAACTACTTACCTATATAAATACTAACTAAAAATGCGCGCGTATATGTATTACATAATATACATACATATGTATATACACAAATACATCTATATATATAGATATAAGCGCAGAGAAAAAACGATTGCTATTAAAAATAAGTTTTTATTGTATGCGAACGAGTTAAAAACAAGAGAATAACACAAAGTGAAAGAGTAAGCTACTCCTAAAACAAGAACACAACAAAGTTAGAATTAAAAAAAAAAAAAATGAAATGAGAAATGTAAAAACTATTTATTATTGCTAAATAAATCTATTATTGCAGACAAGTGTAGCTGATTTGATCTGCTTTGAAGATCTGCTAGCGGAAAAAAATAAATAACATATAAAAAAAAAGAAGAAACAAATTAAAACAAATTTTTAGGTTAAGTGCAGAAGCTAATAGCAAAATAGTTTTAATAAAGTAATTTAACAAATTTACAAGCCAGCATAGCTGCGAATAGTGTATAGAATAATGGGGAAGAAAGTAAATGAAAACAAGAAAATGCTTGCATTAACATTATAACGGGATTTTGTACTAAATGAATGCGCGAAAACACTAAAAACAGTACACAAATATAATAAAATAACAAACAGCATATATACACATATATGTAATTAATTGCTAATACAACAGCAAGAAAAACAATAAAATACAATTTTTGAACTAATATTTTGAACTAGTATTAGTAAAATCAATCGCAATTGGCCAAGAAATAATGTGCAGACGAAGAATTTGATGCACCTCAAAGCAAAGCAACAATAAAAGCGATACACATACATACACACATCACATTGTATACATGTAAATTTCATATATACTACTATGTTAAAAAACAACTACACTCACAACAACATAAAATAAAAATAAAAGAGATACTAAAAAAATATATAAATAGTTTATAATAAAACTAAAGCTTATAATATTCATGAAACTTATGAACTGCGAAAATGTGTAGAAAACTTTATGAAACAACAAAAAAAAATCGTTATTAAAGTGTGTGTCACAAGAAAAAATTTTGTTATTAATTTTATGCTGCTGTTAATTTACTTTTAAAAAATTCGCATGCACACACACATACATATACATACGTATGTACATGAAAATTATTTATTTTGTTGAAAGTTAATATATATGTGTGTGTGTTGTGTGTCTACTTTATTTATGTGTAAAATGCATTTTTTCCTTCATTTGTTTTTTGTTTGTTTGAAAAATGTAAAAACAAATTTATATAATTTGCAACAATTAAACTTATTTGTTCCTTGTTTTCAATAATTTATTACGTTTTATTTATTTTTATTCGTGTTATAGCGTGCATAGGTGGATAGGCAGCAAACTAATTGCAGCTAAAACTAGATAGAGAGTGTATATAAATAACAAATTAAAAGAAACATTTAATTGAGATAGTAAAAAATTAAAAACTAAAAGAAAAAAATTATAAAATATGAAAAAAAAAATTTAAAAACTATTTGCAAAATAAAAATAAACCAGATGCAAAGAAATACAACACTAAATATGTATTTATGTATATTGATTTCTCATACTAACAGTGTGTTGCTAGAAATGCATAATGAATATTTAATGAATACAAAAAGAAGCAGAAGCAAAAACAACAACATTAGTCAATAAGAGGCCTGCAACAATAGTTACAAAGTGAAATTAATTTGAATTACATAAATAATTCAATTAAAGTGAACAATATTTAAAAAAAAACATAATAATTTCTAGTGTGTTAAGGAAATTGCTACTTAAATCAGAAAAGAAGAATAAGAAAAAAACAACATTAAATGAAGAAAAAATAGTCTTTATTTCATTGAAGAATAAAATATATATTTAAAATACTAAAAATAATATAATTTGAAAATTTTATTTATGAAATGGTTTTTTCGTAATAAATTTACTACAGTGACACCTAGCGGGTAATTCGTATTTGTTAAGGTTCTTCCCTACCCATTAGCAATATATAAGAATAAAATTCAAATCTTAGTTCTCACTAATAACTAGACTGTAGTGCAACTTAACGAGTAAATTTTTATAGAATTATTTAACTAAAGAAGGTATGCGGTCTTGTGTTTTTAGCAGTACTCAAGTTTCAATGTTCGAGATTTTCATCTCTGTGTACGGTATGACCATTGACGCAATCCTTACACAACCAATTATAGGACGAAAGTTGGGCAAATGGAGAATCCTTCAAGTTTTAAAGCATCTCTGAATTTGAACTTTATGAAAGGATATTTTTCCAACTCGACCCCTTTTTTTCGAACCTACTTGGAGTTTGATTAAATGAATAGACATATACCCACCTAACTTTATTGTAGCGGTTGCTTTTTGCTTAATTCGGTATTCCATATTAATTTGGATACATCAAATTTATTAAAACCTAGAAACCACAAAGTTAAAGTTACACAAAGAAGACCTCCGATATATAAAATGTAAAATGCCTGTCGACTAACAGGGCCTGAAAAATATGAAACACGAACAAACCGAACATTATTGTTTGTAACTGTTTTATAATTCGTCTCGTAATTTCCTCTCCCGTTGTTCCGCTGGAAGGTGAGCTTTGAGTTGTCTCCAGAAATTTGTACGATCGCCATAAATATCACGTTCCATTTGTAGCACAATAAATTCTTCGGGTGCCTTATGCCCTAAACGGGCATAATTGACGGGATAGCCAGTGACGGGCGCCCAGGGTGTTAAGTTCGATTGTGAAGGCGTTGGATCACTGTAAATAATAATTGGATAATTTAATAAAGGTTATAAAAAATGTTGGTAACCACTAAACACCCACCCTTCCGCTGCGAAGTTCACCCACATTTCGAGTATGGCTTCACGCAGTTTGATGTCGTTCTCTGTTGGTGATGAGCTTACGAAGAGATTAAGACCCAACGGAAAGAGGTATTGTAATTCCTCGGCATGACAGACGCCTAGAAGAAAGTAGATATTCGCAATCAGTGGAGAGATCTAGATACATTGAGAATAGGTTTTTACCGAAAAATTCTTCAGTGTCTCCACCGAAAAGTTCGGTGAAACTAGCTGGACTACGATGTTCGAAGATATATACATAAAAGGGCGGTAACTGTTTTGAGTTTTGAGCTTCAACGCGCTGTTTAATGTACTCATCGATACCAGCTATAAACCAGCCATCAGAGTAAAGCTGTCAAAAAGAAATAAATTATAGTGGAACAAATTAAGATTTTTGACTAGTAGGCTCACTTACGTCCGTCAAATTGTGGTGATTGTATTTGGAATAGTTATGCCCCTCTTTGAAGTAGAACTGTTCTAATTGACGTGTAATCTCGTCACGCACTTCCGGTGCGTGATGGTCATATTGCAGTTGAATTGGTAAAATCTTTCGAACATGGTCTTTGAAATCAGTCAAGAGCCCAGGTACAGTAAGAATAGGCATACTTTTGAGTAAACCCTCCTCCGAGGTAACACCAATCATAAGCGGTAAGGAGAAACCATGTGGCATAACGCCATCACGTGGTAAAATGGTGAGGAATGCACCCTCATGTGGAGGCTCAACAACGGGTTGGAATGGTACCATGGGATCAAAGTCCCACTCCTAAAAGAATTAATACACAAAGGCATATATAAGTTTTAATAATCATACTATAAGCATTACTAAAACTCACGTATAAGTCATAGAGCGTAGCAACGACGTCGCTGGCTTTCTTAGTGCGTAAGCAGCGTAATATGTTTTGCCAATTTTCCTCAGGATTACAACCAATCAATTGTGCGACCTTCCGGGCACGTTTCGCGGGTACACCTTTATGCTCTGGCTGCGCCCAGGGATTGTAGTACGCACCAGACTGTACTATGGCTTTGTGAAAGAGTCCTGTAGATACATAAAATTCCGTTGTATAATGTTTGAATTGCAGAAAATTCATACTAATTCTTATACTACCTTCGGAAGAGCTCGATACCAATTGATATGTAACACTAGCGCCACCCGCACTATTACCGAATATCGTAACACTATTCGGATCACCACCGAATGCGGCAATATTTTTCTGTATCCAACGTAAAATCTCTGCCTGATCTTTTAACCCGAAATTGCCGGGACAATCTAAAGTCTCAGTGCTTAAGAAACCGAGTGGACCCAAGCGATAGTTGCCGGAAACCAATATGATATCATGATCAAGTAAATAATCTGGCGCATAGAAGCTGCTCATGCCGGAGCCGCTAATAAAACCACCTCCATGAATATTAACCATAACCGGTAAGGGTTTCGATGTTCGAGGTTTCTTCATAGTCAATTAATGGAAATGAGGATTTGTGCTGATCAAACGTAATGCGTCAAGATTAAACCTACCTCTGGTGTGTAGACATTCAGATAAAGACAGTCTTCACTGCCGATGATTTCTGTTTGGCGTGTGAATGGATTGCGATGTATGCATACTTCAGAATCTCTTATCGCAAGACGCTCGCCAGACCAAGAACCATACGGTACCGGTGGCTATGCAAGAAAAAAAAAAAAAATACAAAATGACATAGAAATAAATAAGAGAGCACAAAGGGAAGGTATTAAGTGCCAAATAAATGTACTCTATTTAAAGAAACTGATTTGTTGTTATAATGGTATTTCTTTCTGTATTTGTTTAGAAAGTAAATAGCTAAAGGTATTAGAAAAAAAATCAGGGGTCAAATGTATGAAGGTCGCGATCAGAATTTTTAGTTTATCAAAGTATGAAGCATTGTAATTAGGATTAAGCGTGAGAGACTGACTCAAAATGCTTACTTTTCGGTAAGCACATGAGAGAGGGACGAGAACAAGCAGATTGACAGAACTGAGATTTATGGACCCTGGATAAATGATCCCAACGAGGTGAGAAAATTCACTCAGGGGGAAAAAATAAGTCTTAAGGGCTCTGCGGTTCAATAATAATGTGCTGTTCAGATTTTTGAACTTAAAAGTTTGAAAGTTTAAAGACTCAGAATTAATACACAGAAGCTTCCAAACTTGCGGCTGGATTATACAATGTTAGTGTGTTGTTAGGACAAGAAACAATTAATATCTAGACTTTTCTTGGCATTGTAATAGCTCCACGTAAATATTCACTAGATTTAGACTGCTTTAGTCTTGCAGGTATTTGAATTTGTGAAAATTGGCGGAAAAGAGTGCCTGAACTTTATTTATAAAACTGTAAAATTAATAATTTTTAGGACGTGTTTTATGTCCACCTGGCCAAGTCGGGTCGGTAAGAGGAAGATCGGATATAATATTAAACCTGCTAAACGACAATTTACATTGTCACCATGATATGGAACACCATAATTTTATCATAAAAACATTTGTGAAGCCTTTTTCCAGTACATAATTTGACGGCATGGAAAAGCCAACCGAAGAGCGACCCCTATTAGAATATTCTCATCACTTCACCTTTCGTTGTATATCATGACTATATTTTGTATTATCAACTCTGATAATTGTATATTTACAAACGCTTCAAACAATACTATTTGAATGAATACTCTCACTCACTTCAAACCTCAAATCGCCCACAGGGGGCAGGGCATACGGCACGCCCATAAAGGCGCGCACATGTCGCCCTTTATGTGAGGTCCAATGGCGTCCCACCAGCACACCACCATGTGGTAAACGCACTTTCAACTTTTCTGATGTACGCGCGGCGACGAATACGTATAAATCACTCCAAGCGAGTAGAAAAAGTATAACAAACACTGAGTATTTCAAAGCCATAACTTGTAAATTAATATATTCAAAAATTTTATTTTATAGCGATGCACTGAATCAAATGTTTCTATCACGTCGGTTGTCGGAAAGCGACTGGTGCTAGTTGGACTATTGAAATACTTTTAAGATAACATTTGCGGTTGCCAACTTCAACGTCCGTAGATCCGCTATCATCATCACAGCTGAGAGCGGTTTATAGTAGCCACTCAGTGAGCCGTGTGCGCAGTAATTACCCTGTAGGGAGAATTCAAAGTAAGCAGACAAAACTAGAAGTTTTATCAAATTCGTACCACTTCTAAGGAGACCTGTTCGAGTGTTTTGAAGAGAGGACCTCATTGCACAAACTGAATTCAGAGATGCTTGACAACTGCGATCCCTTACATATGGCTTATTACCTTATTACATATGGCTTCTTAGAATACATCTACATTGATCTACAGATCGTACTAGTTCTAACTGTAAAATTTCGTAGTTTGTTTTGTACTAATTCGGCTTTTGTGTGGGAATGTCTAAGTTGTATTCTTAAGAAGCTTATGAAATTGGAGAAGATGATTAACTACAACTTATTTGGCACTAGACCATTTCACTGCGGGGTAGTGGTTATAGACTGAAATTTACTTAATTACATATGTATGAATAATGTTCTAAAAGAAATGTTGTTAGCTGCCTGAAGGCGTTGAGCACATCTAAATTTGGAAATCTTTTTAAGTGAAGCTCTGCCAAATACTTACCTGACAAAGATTATGATTAGTTTTAATTACAGCATAGATCAAAAAAAGTTGGGGCCGCTGCTGACCTTGATAATGAATTAAATATTTTTTTAGTAATTTTTAATCTCTGCCAAAGGTATATTTAAAAAATTCCTATTATTCTCTGATAAGTTGTATAGTTAGTAAATGGAATAGGCGATGCGCAACAGATTTTGTTAAATATTCTTCATTTTCTAGTTTTTTCGTTTCTTAGTTTTTTATTACACTCAAAAGTATTCTGCATATTTTGGTCTTCAAAACAAATTTAGAGAATTGAAAAAATTTATATTTGATCCAATGATTTCTAAAAAAAAAGCAAGTTTTATGCAGAAACAGCATTCTTTGGAGTAAGTTTTTCGACATACGGAACCTGAACCTTGCCTAATGGACAGTGCTTGAAAGAAGACACTTAAAATTCGTTCTAAAGTTTAAATGGAGTTTAGAATATGTTAAAAAAATAGTTTTATAATTAATTTTGATTCGAATTTGGTGCGTTATTTCAAGGGTGTCATGTGAATTTGGAACCTAAATTATGGGATACAAATTCCCCGCAGTCTTTCTTAAAGTGGGTTTTGATAACCAGGGCCATCGGTAATAAAATGTTATTTATTGAAGCTATTAAATATACTCTAATACTCGAATAAACTAAATTTAATATACATTATATTAGTAAATACATAATTTTAATTCAACTTCATCTATAAAACGGAATAAATGTGAATTAGGTGAAACTGTTTGATTTTATTGGAATGTATATGTACCCTGATACATATATAATTATATGTAAGTGGTTTACTGTTATTAATTGAAGTTTGTGAGTGCTTATTTTCTCTTTATCTAATAATATGTTAATTACTACAATAAATAAACACCGCTATCATATCTGGAATGTACTTATTAATCAAAGGGAACTGAAGAGTATACCAAAATTGCACTTAACGATAATAAGTTATAGTTTTTTGTAATTATCATTTTCTGTAAAATGGTGTAGGTCTAAACGTATGTACGTAAGCAATGATAAAAATTATAAATATTTTATATGATAAGACGTTTCCTATGCCAGTTAAAATGTAAATGCGAGTTGTTACAATATAAGTAATTAATTGCAAGACAAATTACGTCTATATAAATATAATAAATATATGTAGTACATGGGGACTGTTGTAATTCATGGAGGTATTTGAACAATTTGCGGCACCAAACTACAGATATCTAAGGAATTATGTTCACTTAATTTTGTTAAGATATCTTACATATGGATCGATATATACGGTACAAAGTCAACGGGCAGTTCGAATATCATTATATTAGACCTTTTGGGGGGTGGGGAAAGTACGGGACCGATTCTTATCCATTTTTAGTACCATACCAGACCATTATTCCATTATTAAGAAGACGGAAATTTAAATAAGATGTCTTACGGATTAACTGATATTCTCGATGTGAAGTCAGCCAGCCGGCACCGAGGTCCTCAAATTCGCTTTCTGCCTTTGAAACTTATTGTACAATTTCGATAATTTTAAGATGATAGGTGCCACACCATCGAGACTATTTGTGCAAAGTTTTAATCCGATATCTTTATTCTTATTTTAATTAATATATTGTAAAGTAAAAGTATCAGATGGATTTTAAAGTTGTGTTGTTTGCGAAGTGGGCGTTGTTGTAGTCCGATCTCGCTTATTTATAAATTAAAATATAAGGTTGTGATGGTAATGTTATGCATCAAATGGGTGAGTAGTTGCTGAGATATGAGATTTCGCCTGAAATTGACCTAATTATAGCTATAATTTTTCCATTAGCGGCATTTTGTGGGCGTGGCAAATGTGTATATCAACCTTAAAGTGCCGCAAAATGCGCCTAGCAAGTTTAATCAAAATATCTCAACTGTGCAGGCGGAGAATTCGATGCACCTAAAAGCAAAGCAACAGAAAAGCCCCTAAAAGCGATACACATACGCATACACATCACATTGTATGCATGTAAATTTTATGTACACTACTACGTTAAAACACAACTATACTCGCGATAATGCAAAATAAAAAGAAGTAAGGAAGACCTAAGTCCGGGTGTAACCGAATTTTTTATACTCCCTTAATTTTTAAAGATCAAATCCGTTCAGTTGTTGACAAAACTTTATATTAAACAAAACTAATGTACTCTGTTGCGACATGTTGGGAGAGTATATAAATAAATATTGCAAGTTCAGCATTTGTTCAATTTTAATCAAAACATTCTCATTCAATTTTGTTAAGACACCTTCTATGGATATCGCATCATTTGCGATATAAACTAAAGGGACGAAATTTAATATTCTATGTATATGAGGAAAAAGTCAGCCAGAGGGACGTAAATCCTAATATTAAAGGAATATGGTTTAGACTAACGTCTAGATCGATCATTCATATTCAGCGCTAAGCCATTATGAATTTGATGAATTTAGCCATTATGGCTAAGAAAAACCTAATTCCTTTAAAACATAACACAGTTTGACTTACATTAACGGTTTAAAGTCAGTTGGAAATGCAATGGACAATATCGCGTACATTGGCTAGGCTAGGGGAAGGTCTGAGCAGATAACATTTACTTTTGGCATTAAACTAAAGTATGCTCGAGAACACATATCCAGTCAATATTGATCAACCATCTAAAGAGGTGTGGGAAAAGTTTGTTCTCAGCAAGTTTGGTGCATATATAGCTTTAGTGGTTTGTGAGATATGTACATTAAACCTATTAGGGGCGGAGCCATTTTTTTTTAGTATTTTTCAACCCACATATGTCCCTCTCTACTAGGATTCTCTGTATCAAGTTTGATATCTTAATTCGGAGTCTAGTTACAGCATTTTATAGTTTTCGTTTAACGGCATTTTGTGGGCGTGGCAGTAGCCGGATTACGCTCATCTGCAATACCAACCTCCTCTGCTGCTACTGCCAGGAACATGTGTACCAAATTTTATTAAGATATTTAAATGTTTACTCAAGTTATCATTTGCACATTTAAAAAAATTACTTAAAAAAATGTTTGGAGCATTTTTTATGAATTTTACAACAGCGACACCTAGTGGACAATTCGTTTTTGCAAAGGTGCTACTCCATATAATGATATAATATAATGATGCAATATAAGGATAAAATTCAAATCAGAGTTTGTTCACGGGTTTTCACTAACTAGACTGTAGCGCCCCTTAATGAGTAAATTTGTATAGAATTATTTAACTAAAAAGTTATGCGGCCCTGTGTTTTGACCAGTTTTCAAGTTTCAATGTTCGAGATTTTCATCTCTGTGCACGGTATGACCATTGACGTAATCCTTACACCCCAATTATAGGACGAAAGTTGGGCAAATGGAGAATCCTTCAAGTTTCAAAGCATCTCAGAATTTGAACTTTATGAAAGGATATTTTTCCAACTCGACCACTTTTTTCAAACCTACCTGGAGTTTGAATTAAATGAATAGACATGTACCCATCTAACTTTATTGTAGCGGTTGCCTTTTGTTTAATTCGATATTCCATATTAATTTGGAAACATCAAATTTATTAAAACCAAGAAACCACAAAGTTAAAGTTACACAAAGAAGACCTCCGATATATAAAATGTAAAATGCCTGTCGACTAGCAGGGCCTGAAAAATATGAAACACGAACAAACCGAACATTATTGTTTGTAACTGTTTTATAATTCGTCTCGTAATTTCCTCTCCCGTTGTTCCGCTGGAAGGTGAGCTTTGAGTTGTCTCCAGAAATTTGTACGATCGCCATAAATATCACGTTCCATTTGTAGCACAGTAAATTCTTCGGGTGCCTTATGCCCTAAACGGGCATAATTGACGGGATAGCCAGTGACGGGCGCCCAGGGTGTTAAGTTGGATTGTGAAGGCGTTGGATTACTGTAAATAATAATTAGATAATTTATTAAAGGTTATAAAAAATGTTGGTAACCGCTAAACACCCACCCTTCCGCTGCGAAGTTCACCCACATTTCGAGTATGGCTTCACGCAGTTTGATGTCGTTCTCTGTTGGTGATGAGCTTACGAAGAGACTAAGACCCAACGGAAAGAGGTATTGTAATTCATCGGCATGACAAACGCCTAGAAGAAAGTAGATATTCGCAATCAGTGGAGAGATCTAGATAAATTGAGAAGAGGTTTTTACCGAAAAATTCTTCAGTGTCTCCACCGAGAAGTTCGGTGAAACTAGCTGGACTACGATGTTCGAAGATATATACATAAAAGGGCGGTAACTGTTTTGAGTTTTGAGCTTCAACACGCTGTTTAATGTACTCATCGATACCAGCTATAAACCAGCCATCAGAATAAAGCTGTCAAAAAGAAATAAATTATAGTGGAACAAATTCAGATTTTTGACTAGTAGGCTCACTTACGTCCGTCAAATTGTGATGATTGTATTTGGAATAGTTATGTCCCTCTTTGAAGTAGAACTGTTCTATTTGACGTGTAATCTCGTCACGCACTTCCGGCGCGTGATGGTCATATTGCAGTTGAATTGGTAGAATATTTTGAACATGGTCTTTGAAATCTGTCAAGAGCCCAGGTACAGTAAGCATAGGCATACTTTTGAATAAACCCTCCTCCGAGGTAACACCAATCATAAGCGGTAAGGAGAAACCATGTGGAATACCGCCATCACGTGGTAAAATGGTGAGGAATGCACCCTCATGTGGAGGCTCAACAACGGGTTGGAATGGTACCATGGGATCAAAGTCCCACTCCTAAAAGAATTAATACACAAAGGCATATATAAGTTTTAATAATCATACTATAAGCATTACTAAAACTCACGTATAAGTCATAGAGCGTAGCAACGACGTCGCTGGCTTTCTTAGTGCGTAAGCAGCGTAATATGTTTTGCCAATTTTCCTCAGGATTACAACCAATCAATTGTGCGACCTTCCGGGCACGTTTCGCGGGTACACCTTTATGCTCTGGCTGCGCCCAGGGATTGTAGTACGCACCAGACTGTACTATGGCTTTGTGAAAGAGTCCTGTAGATACATAAAATTCCGTTGTATAATGTTTGAATTGCAGAAAATTCATACTAATTCTTATACTACCTTCGGAAGAGCTCGATACCAATTGATATGTAACACTAGCGCCACCCGCACTATTACCGAATATCGTAACACTATTCGGATCACCACCGAATGCGGCAATATTTTTCTGTATCCAACGTAAAATCTCTGCCTGATCTTTTAACCCGAAATTGCCGGGACAATCTAAAGTCTCAGTGCTTAAGAAACCGAGTGGACCCAAGCGATAGTTGCCGGAAACCAATATGATATCATGATCCAGTAAATAATCTGGCGCATAGAATCTGCTCATGCCGGAGCCGCTAATAAAACCACCTCCATGAATATTAACCATAACTGGTAAGGGTTTCGATGTTCGAGGTTTCTTCAAAGTCAATTAATAGAAATGAGGATTTGTGCTGATCAAACGTAATGCGTCAAGATTAAACCTACCTCTGGTGTGTAGACATTCAGATAAAGACAGTCTTCACTGCCGATGATTTCTGTTTGGCGTGTGAATGGATTGCGATGTATGCATACTTCAGCATCTCTTATCGCAAGACGCTCGCCAGACCAAGAACCATACGGTACCGGTGGCTATGCAAGCAAAAAAAAAAACCAAAATGTCATAAAAATAATCAAGAGAGCACGAAAAAGAGATATGATCAGAGTTTTTAGTTTATCAAGGTATGAAGCATTGCAAATAGCATTAAGAGTGAGAGAAAGCGATACCATGGTTATTTTTAGCAAACAGATAAGAGAACCATAAGAACAAGCAGATTGTAATTAACATTCATAGATCATGTATAAAGATCCCAACGAGGGCTGAAAACTCACTTAGACAGAATAAATAATAAATCTTAAGGGCTCTGCGGTTCTGTAATAATGTGCCGCCCCATTTTTGAACTTAAAAGTTTCACCATTTGCAAGTTTGAAGACTTAAAATGCAATAAACACAGAAACTTCCAAACTTGCGGTTGGATTAAGAGTGCCCGAACTTCATTTATAAAACTGTAAAATTAATAATTTTTGGGACGTGTTTTATGTCCCTCTGGCCAAGTCGGGTCGGTAAGAGGAAGATCGGATATAATATTAAACCTGCTAAACGACAATTTACATTGTCACCATGTTATGGAACACCATAATTTTATCATAAAAACATTTGTGAAGCCTTTTTCCAGTACATAATTTGACGGCTTGGAAAAGCCAACCGAAGAGCGACCCCTATTAGAATATTCTCATCACTTCACCTTTCGTTGTATATCATGACTATATTTTGTATTATCAACTCTGATAATTGTATATTTACAAACGCTTCAAACAATACTATTTGAATGAATACTCTCACTCACTTCAAACCTCAAATCGCCCACAGGGGGCAGGGCATACGGCACGCCCATAAAGGCGCGCACATGTCGCCCTTTATGTGAGGTCCAATGGCGTCCCACCAGCACACCACCATGTGGCAAACGCACTTTCAACTTTTCCGATGTACGCGCGGCGACGAATACGTATAAATCACTCCAAGCGAGTAGAAAAAGTATAACAAACACTGAGTATTTCAAAGCCATAACTTGTAAATTAATATATTTCTAAATTTTATTTTATAGCGATGCACTGAATCAAATGTTTCTATCACGTCGGTTGTCGGAAAGCGACTGGTGCTAGTTGGATTATTGAAATACTTTTAAGATAACATTTGCGGTTGCCAACTTCAACGTCCGTAGATCCGCTATCATCATCACAGCTGAGAGCGGTTTATAGTAGCCACTCAGTGAGCCGTGTGCGCAGTTATTACCCTGTAGGGAGAATTCAAAGTAAGCAGACAAAACTAGAAGTTTTATCAAATTCGTACCACTTCTAAGGAGACCTGTTCGAGTGTTTTGAAGAGAGGACCTCATTGCACAAACTGAATTCAGAGATGCATGACAACTGCGATCCCTTACATATGGCTTATTACCTTATTACATATGGCTTCTTAGAATAGATCGTACTAGTTCTAACTGTAAAATTTCGTAGTTTGTTTTGTACTAATTCGGCTTTTGTGTGGGAATGGCTAAGTTATATTCTTAGGAAGCATATGTAATTGGAGAAGATGATTAACTACAACTTGTTATATACCATTTACCATTACTATACTATACCATAGTAGGGGGTGGTAACGTAGTAGAGTAGTGGTTATAAACCGAGACGGCAATTTTCTTGTCCTTGTTATGTCAATATTTATTATTTGAATAATTATTTATTTAAATTTTAACCAAATATATGTTAACATCTTTTTAAAAACTATATATTTTGAAGTGTACATTTATATGTACATGCATAGATCTTTGAGAATTTAATTAAATATGAGTATACGATTGGACTGTATTTTCGATGTACATTTGGCAGAAAAAGTCTGCGTCTTATGTCTTATTTTCTCTTGTTAAAAAATAACTTCTATGTATGAAATTTCAGAGCAAAATCACATTATGTGCTTCATTGCAAGTCTATTGCATAATCTGATAGCATTTAAAGCAAAAGAAAATCAAGCAACATTGCTTTTATTCATTGATTTTATCGATAAATTTACATGAAATACTCATTTGGCAGCGCAGAAAAAATCTGCCTACAAGTACTAAAATGGGAACTCCCCGCATAAAAATCGACTGTGAAAGTGTCGGAAAGCTATAATTTTACATTTTTTTCGTAACAACAGCAATTTTGAAAGATTTTTGTTTCATTCAATTCGTTATTAATTTTATAATAACCAATGTAGGGAATCCCTAGGAAAGGAAATAAGCCCTTCTTAAAGGGAAATTGTGGTTAAACTCTTCGAAGATGGAAAAACGTACCGTGAAATCAGTCGGATTGTTAGTGGAACATATTCTTCGATACAAAGAGTGATTATTAACCACAAAGATACCGGTGGTTTTGTATCTCTTCCCCGTCCAGGGCGGCCAGAAATATTTACACAGCGTAAAACTCGTAACGTTTTGCAAAGTGTGAAGCAAATCCCTCGACTTACTGCATCCAAAATCGCTCAAAATGTTAAGGAACATTTTAATGTTGTAAGTTGCAAGTAAGTAAAAAAAAATGTTGTAAGTTCTCTAGTTTAATCAAGTTGTCTAAAATTTTATTCAAATTACAGCTTGCATGGACAGTCAGACATCTCGTCATTCTATGTTGCCACATGTATTCAATTGATCGGCAAATGTACTTTCACATTTAAATTGAAAACCTTTTAATTTGCTTTGCAAGTCTAAAAAAAGATTTAACTTTAAAATTAGGAGCAATTGATTGAATTGTTCGAGAATTACTAAATGAATATTTGTACTAGTAAGACGATTTAATTCTTTACGTATACTGAAGCACTTAAATTCCTAAATTTTTAAATTATGAAAATAGAAAAAGATTGTGCCTTCTAAATACGTATGTAATTAGTCTAATAATTTTAATTGCGTGAATTTGTGCATCACTAACCCAGCTTTTCCTGTAGGAATTAAATGTCTTTAACATTCCGAATTATGATATGCAATATAAAGGCGCTAGATAGTGCCAAGCTATTTTGGGGATATATTGGGGGTAATTTTATGTTCTTGCAATATGTTGCTACAGAGTATAATAATTTTGTTCACCAAACAATTGTTTGTAACTAATCGAGATAGATATAGGTTATGTACAATAAAATGATCAGGATGACGAGACGAGTTGAATCCCGGATGCCTCTCTGCCCGCCTGTCCGTGCAAACGAATAAAAATTAAAATGTTTTGATGAAACTTGGTACGCATGCTCCCTGGCACTCCGAGGAGGTTGGTAATGCAGATGAGCGGAGTCGTACCATTGCCCAGCTTATAAAATGTCTTTAATGGAAAACCTATAAAGTGACTCTAAAGTGACCTATCTAACTCTATTTCTGTTTTCCTAAGTGGCTCTTACCTTCACATACCCATAGACGAACTTTCCTCAAATATTTTGAGAGATTAATTTTCAAAATTTCGACCTGGTGTCTATCTAAGCAACTTTTCTTTTACAGACTGTAAAATTATGACCAGTGTAAGCTTTTCAGTGAAAAAAAGGTCTAATAGCTATTTATCTGTCCAAATTTTCGATAAAATATAATACCGAATTTGGGGGACTCTCATTTCAAAGAAGTTCGAAAATATAAATAAATACTTTGCTGATATTTCATCAATCCCCTTACAACCTATAGTAAAAAAAAAACTCCAAAGTACACATAATACAATAAAAACTAACGCACTTTAATGTTGGTTTACAAAATTACAAAAAAAAATTATTAATCTCATTTACACATAAGTATGTACATAATTATTAATATTAGCTTTATACATTTCGAAAATCCGCTATTCTAAGATTTAAAAGAAAACTTTACTTTTAAACTTCTTACTATCTTTTTTACTTCACAATTCATCTTTTGCCTTTTCTTTGCGCTCCTCGGCTGGAATATGTGGTTTAAGTTTATGCCAGAAATCCACTCGATCGCCATATATGTCACGCTCCATTTGTAGAATGGTGAATTCGTCGGGCGTTTTGTGACCCAAGCGAGCATACTTTACCGGATAATCAGTTGTAGGGTCCCAGTGTGTTAGTTTTGAGTTCGCGGGAGTGGGATTGCTTTTTCAAGTCGTGAAGAAAATTTTATATGTGTTTATTGAATGCAAGTTAATAAAAATAATAATACTATATGCTATATATCTGAGTGATGAATCAATATTTTGAGTACAATGATATATATCTCCATACTCATACTTTTCAATATCAACACACAGCAAGTATTAAAGGCCTTATTTATAAAAATTTTAAAAGATTTTTGTTTAGACTCTGAGAACCTAAATTATTTTCTGAGCTTCCTAATGGCGTTAGTAACGTTAGTTCTCCTTCATAGAATTGCTAAACATATAAAATGAATGGCTCTCCAAGTAGGCGAGGGAAAGAAACAATATTCACTATTTCAATTTTTATGAAACACATTAGAAGAAGGTTTTAACCACTAATCATAACAACATAGTGTTAGAGCTTCAATAGATTTGTTAGTCCAAAATTTACAAATATAGACTCCAACCAATATGGAGGTGTGAACACAATGACCACAATGGATAAGACGATTCAGGGAGTTGCCAAAAGAATTTAGAATTTCGCGACAACTACACAGGAAATGTAATGAGATTTGTGATTTAGCAGTACATTTTTGAGCTCTGATGGTTTGCGATTCAACTTTTGCTCTTGGAAAAGCTAATTTATTGGACTGAAACACTGCGATTTCACAGGTTAGGACGAGTTATCAGAATGGTTTTAAATCCTTTAGCTCAGAAAGTATTCGATCCAGTATTGCCAACGACGACTTGAAATAATGAGTTATGTGAACCGATATATCAGTAAAGAGCTTTTATGGTGACGATGGAATGGAAATCTTCGCAGATTCTTAGTTTTTCTGTTTTAGTTTGGTAAACCCCATTTCAATGAAGAATTATGGATTAAGCGATATAGGGTATGCTGGAAATTTTTTAATAATACATGTTTTCTACATGTGGACCCCTTGCTACAACATAAGTATGTGTTCTAGTCCGTTTCAATGATAACTTCTAGAAACCCACAACCTGTAAACTTACCCTTCTCTAGCGAAATTAACCCACATATTGAGCATGGCTTCGCGCAGATCTCTATCAGATTTAGTGGGTGAAGCACTGACAAATAACTCTAAAGCCACGGGGAATAGATATTGTAGCTCTTCAGCGTGACAAGCACCTAGAGAGAAATTAAAATGAAATTTTTTAAAATTTACAGTATTTTTTAAAGAAACATGTCTTCTTATCCGACGACTACCATAATAATCCTCTCTACCGCCTTTAAATAGTTCAGAGAAACTTGCTGGGCTGCGATGTTCGAAAAGGTACACATAGAAAGAAGGCATTTTTACAGATTTTCCGGCCACCACGCGCTGGCGTATGTACTCATCGATACCCGCAATAAACCAGCCATCTGAGATGAGCTAACAAACAAGAAACGTTCGTTGAGATTACAAAGGCATTCAGTAATTCAGATATAGACTTACATCAGTCAAGTTTTGGTGATTGTATTTGTCAAAGTTATGTCCTTCCTTGAAGTAGAATTCTACAATTTTACGAGTAATCTCCTTACGCACTTCTGGTGCGTGATGATCGTATTGCAGTTCAATCGGTAGTATCGTATCGAAATTTTGCTTGTAGTCATCTAAAAGTCCAGGTAGATTAAGCAGTGGAGCAGTCTTGAGCAAACCTTCTTCAGAGGTGGCACCAATCATAATAGGTAGCGAGAAACCATGCGGTATATCGACTTCGCGTGGTGAAGTAGTGAGAAACGCGCCTTCATGTGGTGGCTCCACTACTGGTTGATATGGCACCATGGGATCAAAGTCCCATTCCTTAGAAAGAAGGTAAAAAAATCGGAATTTTAATTTCGGTTATTACAATCGGTTGCTCAAACTCACGAACAATTGGTAGACCGTAGCAACAACTTTTTCGGCATTTGCGCTGCGCATGCAGTTCAGTAGTTCCGGCCAGTTTGCCTTATCATCGCAGCCCACTAATTGTGCGGCTTGCCTTGCACGCCTAACCGAAATACCCTTATATTGTGTTTGCGCCCAAGGATTGTAATATGTGCCCGATTGTATAATAGCTTTGTGAAAGAGACCTAGCGAATAGACAGTACAAAAAATTTCTAGTGTGTTGACCATAAGTATTTCAAGTTTACATTACCCTTAGAAGAGTTCGAGAGCATATGATAGGTGACACTAGCGCCACCTGCGCTGTTCCCGAAAATAGTTACACTTTGTGGATCTCCACCAAAAGCAGCGATATTTTCTTGTACCCAACGTAAAATCTCTACTTGGTCTTTCAAACCGAAATTTCCGGGGCAATCCAGAGTTTCAGTGCTCAGAAAACCGAGTGGGCCAACACGGTAGTTGCCGATCACCAAAATAATGTCGCGATCTAGTAAGAATTGCGGCCCATAAAAACTGCTAACGCCGGCACCACACTGAAAGCCGCCACCGTGAAAGTAGATCATGACAGGCAAGGGTGTCGTTTGATTGTGTTCCTGCGAATAATAAAAAGGCCTTCGATATCATTCGTATATATGAAGTGTTATGATAGCAACGTACCTCTGGCGTATAAACGTTTAGATATAGACAATCCTCACTACCTTCAATTTCCATATCACGACGATAAGGATCACGTTGCATACAAATTGGCGGATCTTTTGTAACATGTTTTTCTCCAGCCCATGCGCCGTATGGTACCGGTGACTGTGTTAAATTGTATGGTAATTACTGTTAATTTTTTGATAATATTAAATGATAATTTTGTGATTTTTGTCCGATCTATGAATTGAAAGACCCTGTTTCAGCCCTTCACGAACAAAATGGTTCACTTCGCGAGTACTAATGAAGTGGGAAGTGTTGCATTATATATTAACCCGAAACTTTGATAAGTCCAAAGTTCACGAACATCACATTAAATTTAATACTCTTACGGTTCTGAAATATTTAGATCGAATTTTACACCTCGGGTTGGACCCTTGGTGAAAACCTATTGAAAGATTTACTGTACTATTTTCAAGACGTAATTATTAAGACGTAATAATTAAAGATCCAATTTATAAGGGGAAAGGATAACCTTTCATAAAAATGATGATGATGATGAATCGAGAATATTATCAACAACAGAGAATTTGGAATCCATAAATAGATATGTTGGAATAATACCCTTCATCTATAAAAAGCAGTACTTGGGTGATGGCGTAATTAAAGAGAAATATCGAACATTATATTTCCGAAATCCGAAAGTCCGCTGCTGGACTAAACTAGGTTAAGAATTGCTCTCTTTCTCGAAATTCATCTTCGGATTTTGCGATATGTAATTATTTGCTGTTTGTTGCATGCATTGCCTCCATGTTTTTTTTTTATTTTTTGAAAAATGAAAAAAATTAACGAAATTTTTCAAAAATTAAATTTGCACAACCGTACAATATTTGTAAATCAGTTCTCAGTAGTAGAAACAACAGCTTAAGTAAATTTGTATCACTTACATAATCAGGTAGCTCATTAACATATGTGTACATATATATTTTCACTAGTTACTGACATACTGTTTCGAAAAAGAGTCAAAAACCTCATTTATTCGTTAAACCAATTACTTTGCATATATTATCACTAGATGCTTTTCGCTTTTCGCTTATTCGCGATTATTTAATAACTAATGCTTATCCATTAGCATTTTGAGAAATAATTTTGTGTCGATTGAATAATTAAAAAATTCTTAATACTTTTATAAATAAAAAAGAATAAACAAACAAGTAAGTTCGGGTGTAACCGAACATTTTATACGCTCGCAATGTGCAAGGATCAGAGGCGGGGAAATGTTTTCAGGTGCTGGCATAACTTTATATTAAAAAATGATGCGGAAAAATTGAACATTCATTATCCGATGAAATTGTCAATGGATTGCCATCATATTTGCTATCTTATTCACTTATATTACAGGCCATAGACTCATGTACTTTCGTTGCTATATTTTGCTTCGTGGCAGAGGTATTTATATTAAAATCTACCAAATTAACTCGAAAGTGATATATGCGATATAAACTCAACCAATGTGGTTAAATAAGTATATTATATACATGAGGAAAAAGTCAACCAGAGAAAAGGAAATCATTATATTAGGAATAAGGGGCTTAGATCATGGTCTAGACCGATTTCTTTCATATTTAGCGCGAAATCACATTGTGTTTAAGAAAACACATCCACTTAATTTCAATAAAATATCACACATATTGACCAACATAAACGGTTTAAAGTCAGATGGAAAGTATGGAATTCTTATATCAGGCATTTTTGGGATAGAGGAAGATCTCCACTGATCACATCAACTCTTTTCATTATTCAAGTATATTAGGGAACATGTTTTCACACAATTTTGTGAAGGTAACTCATACAGTGGCCGACATATTCGGTACAAAGTCTGCTAGAATAACGAAAGTCATTATATGTAGTATATGGGAGGTGGTATAATTCGTAGAATATATATATTAAACCTATTGGGCGGCGGGGCCATTCCCACTTTTGCGTTCCACAAAAATTTTTGCCCACAGATACCCCACCCTACTAGGATCCTCTGTACCAAAATAACATGTTTATATCTTAATTTTCTGCTTAGTTATAACACATTATCTGTTTTCGATTAATGGCATTTTGTGGGCGTGGCAGCTGTCCAATTACGCCCATCTGCAATACCAAACATCTTCGGTGCCAAAGAACACGTGTACCAAGTTTCATCAAAATATCTTAATTTTTATTCAAGTTATCGCTTGCACGGACGGACGGACAGTCACTCAGATTTCAACTCGTCTTTTCATCCAGATCATTTATATATGTGTATGTCTATATCTAACACGATTAGTTCTAGGTGTTACAAACAACCATTAGATGAACCAAACTAATATACTATGTGACAACATGCTGCGAGAGTATAAAAATAATAATTAAGATAACATTAAAATATCTAAGAGATCCACTTCTAGTTGGCTTAGTAATACCAGTTATTTAAATTTTGTTCTGTTTATTGCGGTTAGAAATTACTAATTAGACCAAGGTAGAAATTATAGTAGAATAATGGTTAGAAATATGCAGTGTCATGGCAGGGTAGGTAAATTATATGTAGAACATATGTGTATTGTAAGTGGAATAGATGTGAAACGATGGTACGATGAATGGATGGTACGATATCACCAAGGAAAATTCGTAAAAGTCTAGAACATATTTCTATAGAACGATTGGTTTTAATTATTTATGTTTTTAGTATTTCATAACAACTGATTAGTAGTGATCATTTCGTAGAGCACTTGATATTTACATATGTACTATACTGCAAAAACAACAGTAAAATAAAACCTATGTGTGTAGATATGTAGAGAAAATAATGAAATACTCGATATAAGGCAGCGAATAACCTAACTAAAAATAATTAAATGATATTTCCACTTCACATATTTATCGTAAGTTTTCAAAGGGCCAACAGTAATATTGCACCAGAACAGCTTCTTCCGCAATCATTTATTCATATTAACGGATCGCCTCATTACTTAAATGTAAAATCACATAAATCGGTTAAATTTAGTCATTACGGAAATACTTTATATAAGTATGTGTTATATTTAATTATCGTGAGTGTGAAATTTACGTGCCTAATGCCTACAGACATATTAAGTAATATAAATAACGTCATATAAATTGCATATCCATATATGTAAATTTAAAAGAAATTACGTTCTTTACAAGTATTTTTGTTAATTTTATCAGTCAAGCCTGAGTAAAGTGTAAAATTTCCATTGAAAGGGAAAACAAAAAGTACCGACATTCGATGTAAATATTATAAATATAATTCAAGCGTTTCTGTACCGGAAATATTTACTTACTATATTTACGAATGCATAAATATGTACATACATATGCAGATGCCGCAACAAATATTCGCCTTAATTTGTTTGTAGTAATCGAAGGCAGAATTATTCAACAAAATTGCCCTTTGTAAATCAAGGAAATTACGTTAATTGAAACGAAATGCAAAAGTGCAAGTCATACTTCTATGTGTAAATTCCTCTCAATCGTAAAAAAAACGAACTCATTATTGTACATTGTATTCATTCTGGCTTATGTTATAGAAAATGCCAACTTTGTAGATCAAAACTATATGTGAAAAAGCTGAAACGGCCAAACTTCGTTTTGCGCAAAAATAAATCCTTGTTTGAATTGATTTTGGGCATTCGTGATTCCACCCGAAATTTTGTTTTTATAGCAAATCAATAATATTACTACTGAATTGAAAATGTACATATTCGAAATGATATATATATATTTCGTAATTGTCGACTATTTCATTCGAAAACTCAAAAAATATCGTAAAATTATCGAATTCATTTAATCGCGACCGTACTTTTCAAATCACAGCTTTATCTTTAAAAAGATAAAGGGAAGAAGTACAGTCTTAAAGAGAAAGTACAAAAGAATGAGAATAGCAGAAATTAGCATGTAAACAACGGAGTGTTTTTTTTTGGCAACTCCGTCGCATCATTAGGCATATCAAGCGTTGATGAGCTTTTAGTAGCAGCTCTCTCTACTTCTTACGCTCTCAACATTTAGTGTTTTCCGCTTGTTCTTTTTGGGTGAAGAAACGCTTTTCTGACAAAAGCTTGGCTTACTATTTATAGTTAGCAGTTAAGAAATAAATTTTGCCAAATTAGAAAGAAAAAATTTTGCGCAATGATATATAATATATCAATTACGAGCAAACTGTCAGAAGGAAGGAATCCAATATGGTTGATTACTTTTCAAATATTAAGATATCCGAAATTATAACGATCAATTTATATATTTACATGTATAGTACATATGTAGTATATGCTTTGACAAAATGTAGAGTCATTGAGTATATCAAACCGAATTTAATAGTGAAACGTATAAATCTACATGAAAAAGCTTAAATAATTGATGCCTGTTCCAAGACTTGATCGAGCAGAACTTTATATGTTGGAAAAATTTTAATATGTTGGAAACATTTAAAGAATCAAATACCAGCGCAAGATCCGTAAGTTCCGAACAATGAAGGAAGGTGAACTATGTAGGACACAATTAAATAAAACTTATTACTAAAATTCTCTTTGTTCGAAACTAACATGATATTTCAGTCAACACCACAGATGCAGAAAACTAAATCATATTAAAATCAGTATCTAGGAATAAGCTCATCAAGACGGCATTGAACAATCTACGGAGAAAACAGAAATAAAGCGGCTTACAAATATTTGAAAGTTCATGATCTTTAGAGGTCTGCTCTTCGCTACTCCTTATATGTGACAATATTTGAAAAGTTCACATTAATGATAAACGGTGCAATACCTTCACTCTACTTAAAAAAAAAAAAAACATTTCAAAATTAAAAATTATTTCAACGTAGATAACTTGAATTAAATTTTCAAATATAAACTTGGGAAGTAGAATTCAATAATAAGGGATTTAACCAGCGTTTGTATTAGAAGCTTTTAATTGAAATTATTATCTCAAGTCGAAATTTTGCATTTTTTGCAATTTTTGCAAAGAAGTAAGGTGCGAAATTTGCCTTTTGAAATCGTCTATGACAAAAATTTGCTCATATAAAATATTTGAAAATAGATGTATAAAATTTTCGTACTGTCAAACTTAAAAATGTTTAGAATGTTAGCAACTTATTTTAAATGCACATTTTACTATTTAGTAATACTATTCTTTGTATTTGAATATATATCAGGATTTATAAAAATCTTTAAATTAAAAAAAAATTAAAATACTTAAATGGTGGTGGTAACTCTCGTGGTGCTGGAGCAGAGTTAATAGTGCTGTTCATCTAACGGTTATTTGTAACACCTAAAGTTATTCGAGATAGATATAGAATTATGTGAATTGAAATGACCAGGATGATTATATGGACTTCAGCGTGTATGACTGACTTTTTACCGAAAATAACGACCAGTATGTAAAATATATTATTGAAATTCAGAGATCATCTTTTCCTGATAAGAATGTCTTTGCGTCAAAAATTAGTAAAATCGGGTCAATATTTCCCCTAACACACATATACCTAATATGTTCGAACTTCCGGTTGACTTAATACCGTATATATCGGCCAATCTGTAGAGTATTTTAAGGAAATTTAGAGAGTATAGTTTCCTAATAATAATTTGACCGTTTGTTGAAAATGGGCAAAATCGTGATAGGAAGTATTATCCACACTAGCCGCCACATACCTAATAAAAGATTTTTAAACTTCCATTTGGCTGATATTTTAGCAAAATTAAAGGAACTTACAATATGAGCTTGGATATACTATAATTTAGTTGCGAAAATGGATGAAATCGATTTACGAATTAACTCAGCCCCCATATATTGGATATAACGGTTTTCGTAATTCTAGTGGACTTTACGCCGAATATATCAGTCGAGTCCTAAGTTGTTTAAGTAAAAATGCCCGGTAATAAAAATGTTTTCGAGCATACTTTTGTTTTATACACGTGCTTATAAAATAGTCACTATGCCAAATTTTTGCACATGTTTGTTATTTTCCACTCCGTTCCGAAACAATCCGTTAAATAAATATACCTTGTTAAACTAATTAATGCATTTCATATTTGCGCATACCTAGCAATTAACGAACTACATAAGTAAAAACATTAAAAAAATAAAAATAAAAAATGTTGTAGATGTTTTATTTTTCTCTTCTTTTTGTTGTTGATGTACGGTTCATCAAACTCTCCCACTACAATGAGATAGCGGAAAACGTGACTCTGCCACTAGATTGAGGGGCCCTTAAAAGACCCAGCACCTATTTGCTGTGAGTGTTTTTTTTTTGGGCAGACGATTATTACAATGCACGGCCAAGCGTAACAACGCGACAACAATATAACAACAACACAACTGCGCAGTTCACCCATTGAAGCAACCGAAAAAACCGGCTTTGCGAATTTCTGGCAATATTTTATAGCATAACAATCAAAAATCAAAAAGCAAAAAAATATCAAAAATATCAAAAATAACCAATATTTCGCCACTTAATTAGCATTTGGAAATCAGCGTAAAAGTTCACACTAAAGGGCATGCGAAATTTGCATGCCACTTTCACTTTAATTTAGCGCTTAGCTAATTCTTTTCTTTGCGTCGCCGTTTTGATTTAATTTTCGCACACACATACAACAAACATACACAAACGCGCTGAAACACACCTTGAAACGCAATTCGCCCACTGGCGGCAGCGCATACGGCACGCCCATAAAGGCGCGTATGTGTCGGCCGCTGTGCGAGGTCCGATGGCGGCCCACAAGGACTCCGCCATGTGGCAGCTCCACCTTCAGCACATCCGCCGTTCGCGCTGCGCTCGTATCGAAACGAAGGCAGAGCGTAAGCAGAAATAGTGCAATCGTTAAAGTTATACCGACGAATAAACCGTGGACGCGTGTGGCACGCTGTCGCGGCGTTGACAGCTCTTTTGCCAATTGACGATCGTTTGTATTGAACATTTCTGCGCGTACTGAATCGATCGAGACGAATGTTGTCGATTTTAAGCATTTCTCAAGTTTGGTTAAAAATCACTACAATGCCAATAGCAAGCTTAGTTCGAGAATGTGTGTGTGTGCATACGTATACTTGCATACGGTTTGGGATAACTGAGATTTTTCGGTGCAAACTGTGTTTCTTTTTTGTTTTTTGTATTGTGAACAGATTAAAAGGTTAGAAAACAACATTAAAATCGAAAAAAATGCTGATCTGAAAATTCACTTTCGAGATTCAAAAGTAAAAATTGCTCTCAACAAGCAAATACAACACTTTATACTTCTCAATTGCTTTAACATTAATAGACGATGCAGGGGCGTGAACGACAACAACAACAACAGATTAGTCGGCTCCGATCGCTACTGCCAAAGTCAGATTTCACATCAGCTTTATTCAACTACTATGTGGTACTACTTGAAGAGTTTGTGGCCTCTTTTGAGACCAGAAACAATTATCAAACTAGTAAATTTCGGATATATCAAGATTCCGTATATTCTGCAGTATTTAATATTACAATTTCAATTGTCAGAGTTAGCATTTGGCAACCCTAATCATAGTTAATGGTTATGAGAGGACGATCAGTAAAAATGTGAAGAAATGTTGGTAGAATGCCCAGAAAGAAGGGAAAGTAAGCGGGAGATAAAGGCTGTTGCTTCCTATTTTATTAAAACGAGATCTGCTATGACATCTGCATGATTTGTATTTGCATATAACATTGTAAGATTGTGGTTTTTTATATAATATCAAATTCCGGTTTTCTGTGCTCCTGATAGAAAAAAACACTTGAAATCGCCATTTGTACATGACTAGCATATAAAATTCCATTAATCGTTCTTATTGAGAATTATTCCTACGGTATGGTCTTAAATGGAGAAGCGTGCAGTGAGTAATGATTTGTAGAAATATCACAAATTCTTGAAAATATTAAAGAAATAAATTATTAATTTATATACTTACATTTATTTCACGAGTATTCTTTGAGTCATTTATTTTCTTTTTAAATTAGTTCGAGTTCGAGCAGTATGTTTAAGTATGCTTAAGTCGACTTAAGGTAGAAAGGGAGAATATGAGTTATATTGAGCAGAGATTCGACATTGTGCCTCTTCTCACACAACACCATAAAGAAGCTGAGAATTACAATTCAGTAGAGATAAATTATATGAACTGCTGATTATTAGACATCCAAATATTTAATAGACTTATGTTACCAGTGCTATAAATCAATTTCTTAATAATTACTAACTCAACAGATTTCACACTAGGGGTTTCCAGCCAATATATTTTTATCTATTACCTTCATATTCAACTTCCTATACACATAGCTTCGTTTTTATTGTCTCAAACGACTTATCATGCCTTTTCCGGAGCATCTCTGAGCAAACACTGGCAAATATTGTAGCTGAGTTATTCTTTTCGATTATCTTTCCTTGATAAAGTTCAATTTTTCGACATCTATTTCGTTCTCTTTGTACTAAATCTCAAGCTGATTGTTTCACAGGCCATAAAACAGTCGTGCAAATGTGGTCTTGGCATTTGTGCACTAAGCTTGGGAAGTACACAAATATAATTATTGTGATAGGCAATTAAAGCTAGAGAAGTTTTCCACAGTCCAAATGATTGTAAGGTACATAAAATACTTTACTGAAATCTTAATAAAGCTGGCATACAGTAGATAGAAGCATAGATAGATATTCACTCTATATATATATACATATATGCATTAGCATAGTAGACAGTACAAATACACGTCCTTATATCCGTTGCAGCTTTTTTAATATTCATACTACCTTATATTACTATTTATACTACCGCCTAATGCTTCTCTTTTAACTCGCAATTAAACGACTATTGGTATTTCTGGTATTGGTATTTGATTGGTATTTCTACCTTGACAAAATTGCACTGCGAAAGAGCAGAGAAAAGCAAATATTCATAAAACATAAGTGGAGAAAAATTTTAGTAAAACTTTCAAGTTGCTTGTGCAGTTAAGGAGGTGAGAAAATTACGGTGGATGTTTAAGTTCCAACCAGAGTTGGTGATGTCTGTTCACATAGACATAGTTGTCTTAGAAAAGTAAAAATTTGAAGTTAAAATCATGATTATATTGTCTGAATACTTGAATCAAAATATTTTTGGAAAATGATAAAAACAAAGGTTTTGGTACACGACGAAGGTGACCACAATAAATTAAAATAATAATAGAAGAATAGTTTTCTTCAACAATTTTGTCTTTGTTTTGACTTTTATTTAAAAAGTTTCCAAAGCTTCTCTATTTTGAGCGCATCATTCCTCGACCATTCTACTCGGAATAAACAGCTGTCGAAGGAACATCCAGATAGGACTTCAATATCGCCCTGAATTTTACTTTTCCAGACTGGTAAATTTTTGCGCCCATCGTTTAAACTAACATACTACGTTTACACAGTTTACAGAAGCAGTTTAGTGGTAAACTATTCATATTTTGATTAATTTGCTACCATGCGGATTGCGCATATGTAATATTATATACTTAAGTATACCGGAGTATTTATGAAATGGTCTGACTGGTCTGACTCCACTCTAAGCTGCACTAAGGGCTAAATGCAGCAAACTACATATATATATATAAAAGGAGATAACTCTAAAAGTAAAAAATCGTGGGCCAAGTCATTGTATTTCTATAAAATAATCTTAGCGTGCAGTTTGTATATTCTAAGGAATAACAAAAATTAAGGGTTGAAGTATTCAAGTAAAAAATTGCTGACTATTAATTTTACTATTAAACTTAATAATCCGCTTCTAATGTCCAGAGATCAACTCAACTCTGAAACCTCTAAAAGCAGACCATATATGTAAAGCTACTCAAGTTCTAGAAGGATAAGTTTAGAAGTTATATATACTTTGACTTTAAAGTTATCTCAATAAAGATCCAGAACAGGCAGCTTACGGCGGTTAACGTACATTACTGCAGGATATATTTCGTAATTAATGCAAGTATTTGGGAGCAATTCTTGAAGCTTCTATTGTTCTTTTGTCATAAAATTATATTAGTGAAATATATATTCCCTTCATATTGTATAACCGTCATATATATGCTTATAGGACATAGTCAAGACGCACACCACAAGGTGAAAAGAGAAACTGGGCTGAACACCTGCACTTTTTATTGTTCAAATCACAATTATTGCTAAGTTTGTTATAAAATGAGCTTATTAAAGCCATACACGGAAAAAAATGGTAAATATATACATCCGTAGGATGCTTGTATACATATAAATATTTGAAAAATTCACTGCAATAGTTTTCGAAATCAATTAGAGTTTACTGCTAATTGCAATGTATAATTATCGCAAGAACATTGAAAACTCTATGGCATTATTGACACTTTTAATGTACGCCTAAAGAAGAAAAAAAAAAACTAGTTTTCTAAGACTTTATAGTTGCGGCAGGCTGTGCACCTAGTGGTTGTAAACATTGGCAACCGCATGATGACCTAGTGTTGATGGAAAGCCATCGGCGAAACTTCAATGTTAATGACGTTCACCGGTGGACGGTTAACTGTAAAACCGAAAATGGTCAAAAACAACAGTGCCATGACAACATAACAGCATAAACTCAGTTTGACAAAACGTTGTATGTGCAAAAGTTTGACACAATCAAACATACGTGCATAGTCCACATCTTGTTATCAACGACTATATTGCCAAAAACTCTGTTCTAATGGCACCGGTTCGCTGTTTGTGTCCAAAAGCAAAAAGGCATTGCTGCATTGCCACATGCATTCATTGCACAGATTGACAGATTGTTTTGAGCAGCGAAATCATTATATTGTACTCGGTTCATTATAAGTTGTGTAGATGTCGGCGATTAAATCGGTGCTGCATTCTGTTGTGCTGTGCTATGCTGTGCTGTTTAGTGTGCACTAACCTTAATTGTCTGCAAATAATTATCTAATAATCGCTGTGTTTTACAATGCGTGTTACACAATGGTGTACGGAGGTCAAGTTGATTTCGAAAGCCACAGACCACATTTTATAAATACATACTTTTAGATTCAGAAATAAAGTGTGATGCATTGATCTGTGTGAGCGATTGTCACCTCTCTTAGCCGTTCGCAGTCCGCTTAAAGCCTGTAGGTCTCTCCATTCATCGAAAAACAACAAGAGGCACACAACCCAAATCCGAATAAAGTTCGACCAAGTAACCAGCGATATATAGATAATGGAGTTTCACCACATTTTGTAAAGCATTTTAACCCTTCGGAGTGTACCTGCGTCCACGGGGTTCAAAAATTATTAATATTTGATTTTCCTTTTACATTTTTATGTATATATGGTAGATAAGTAAGAGTTCTGCCTAAATTGATAACTCTGTAGTATCGAGAGACAGTCTACAACTCTCAAATAATATTCATTTATTTTTATACTCTCGCAACATGTTGCTACAAAGTATATTAGTTTTGTTCACCTAACGGTTGTTTGTAACACCTAGAACTAAACGAGTTAGATATAGACATATGTATATATATATATAAAAATTATCAGAATGAAAAGACAAGTTGAAATCCGAGTGACTGTCCATCCGTCCGTCCGTCTGTCCATGCAAGCGATGACTTGAGTAAAAATTAAGATATTTTGATGAAACTTGGTACTCGTGTTCTTCGTCACCGTAAGACGGTTGGTATTGCAGATGGGCGTAATTGGTTATCTGCCATACCCACAAAATGCCATTAATCGAAAACAGATAAAGTGTTATAACTAAGCAGAAAATTAAGATATAAACGTGTTATTTTGATATAGAGGATCCTAATAGGGCGGGTCATCTGTGGGCAGAAATTTTGTAAAAGTGGGCATGACCCCGCCTCCCAATAGGTTTAATATATATTTATATAAACGGAAACCGTTAAAGCTATATCAATCAAGCTTGCTCCAACTTAGTTTTTCTAGCATCTCTTCCTATATATGTTCATATTATATTCGGATATTAACCACGCCCACCTCCCATACGACAGTTATGTTGAAAACTACTAAAAGTGCGTTAACTCGTTGGAGGAACACGTTAGAAACATTAAATCTTGCAGCGAATATGATACGGAAGGGTAGCATAGGAATCCGTCTAAAGTTTTGGTTATGGGCGTGGGACCGCCCATTTTTTGGAGAAATCCCTTATCTTAATAACCCCTTAACCGATTTCAACAAAGTTTGGTATATGACATTATATTTATATTTGCATTCTTATGTCACGCTGTGAAAATGGACGAAATCGGATGAAATCCACGTCTACTTCTCATATAACACAATTTTAAGTTTCATCTGATCCTTTCACTTTAAAGCAAATAAATCGAGCAGCAATTAAGATATGAAAATCAAACTTTGTACAAATAGTGCTTTCGAGATATGCTATCTCAAGCGTAAAAATAGTTTTAATGGATTATAATACCCAATATTAAGACCTCAGTGCCTCTGTCTGACTTTTTATCGAAAATATCGGGAAATCTGTAAGATATTGTAATGAAATTGTAGCGTTATCTTTCCATGATAATAGTGTACTCAGGTATAAAAAATGGCGAAAATCGGGTAAATACTACCCCTAGCCCCCATGTACCTAATATATGGACTTTCAACCTCTGGGTACACTTTATACTATATATTTCGGTCAATATGTAAGATATCTTCGCAAAATTAAGTGAACGTATAATATCGGATATATCATAGTTTACCGCCGAAAATCTGTGAAATCGGTGCACGAATCATCCCATGTCCCATATACTATATATAATGATTTTCGTTATTCTAGCAGACTTTGTACCGAATATGTCGGTCAGTGTGTGAGTTCTCTTCACAAAAATGCGTAAAAACATGTTCCCTAATATACTTGAATAATGAAAAGATGATGTTGATGTGATCAGTGGAGATCTTCCTCTATCCCAAAAATGTCCTATATAAGAATTCCCGACTTTCCAGCTGACTTCAAACCGTTTATGTTGGTCAATATGTGTGATATTTTAATGAAATTAAGTGGATATGTTTTCTTAAACACAATGTGATTTCGCGCTAAATATGAAAGAAATCGGTCAGACCATGGTCTAAGCCGCTTATTCCTAATATAATGATGTCCTTTTCTCTGGTTGACTTTTTCCTCATGTATATAATATACTTATTTAACCACATTGGTTGAGTTTATATCGCATATATCACTTTTGAGTTAATTTGGTTGATTTTATTATTATGATTTGTTGACTATATGTACGAAGCAGATATATAAATATGGAAAGAGAGAGGATAAGTTGGGTTAGACACCCCCTTTTTGGAATTGCGCTAAAGTTGCTTCGCGAGGTCCACGCAATTCTAGCGGAATTACTTTGTGATATTGGACAACTTCAACTTCGATTCGATTACTAAAATTTACATGGAAATCTTAAATATGTTTAAATATAGTTCTCGTTAAGCCAATTAACTTGACTCGAGTACTCAAACATCAGAGCTCAGATCTGCTGATAAAATATACCCATAGTATGGTTCTCAAGCGATGATGCAGATTTTTTTAAAGCTGAATTATCTTTCTCTATATCAATATGGCAATGTTTCGAATAACGTCAAAGACAAAAATTTAACTTTAGTAAAAGAGTTTTTTGATCTTTATAGCAAACAAAAAAAAAAAAGAGAGAAAAAAAAACAAAGAGAGTGACATAAAGGGATGGATAGAGAAAAAGAAAGATGGAGAGCAGGGAGAGAGAGCGAGAGAGAGAAAGTGAGAGTGTTCAGCTGTTTTCGAGGCATAAATGATGACTTCGACTATTTTCGAAGGAAAAAAAACTCATATGTTAAATAACTTTTGTAACATAATGCTTTTGTTGAAAATTGAGACATTTATTAATGACTATTAAGAAGTAGCGTGAGTAAATAATATTGTCAATTGTCAATTATGCTACGTTTGCAAGAGCTCGTAATATATCAGAGCAGTTTCTTGGCCGCTGGACATTCAAGAGCAGCGATAAAATATTGACAACCGACAGAATTTATGGCGCTGCTCCTAATCGGAATAATAACTAAACAAGCCTTACTTAATAAAACATTCAACGATGATTTATGCGCCACCAGTTAGACTACCCCGCTACATGTGCGCCGCCCCGATGGCTTGCTGTTCAGAATAACTTTTATATTTCAATTAATTGGACGGCAGACATACGAGTGCATATAAATGAAAAATGACGCTGAAAGTGGGTGGAGAGCAACTACAAATATTTATGTGAGCAATATATCAACATATGAAAATCTGGAGGATATGGGTATGTGTGTGTGTGTGTGTGTGTGTGCTGTAACGCGGTTGATTTAGGGCTTTCATATCAGTTTGGTAGCTTTTAATTCAGTTGAGTGGCGATTTGTCAACACATGCCACACACATATACACGAATACACACGAATACGCACGAGCAAAGCAGCTGACCGCGCGTTGGTTGGTCACTTTAGCGAAGGCTGGTTAACACAACCTATTTGAGTTTATTAGCTTTGGAGCGCAAGTGGGCGGGCAGCTGCTAGTGTGTGCGGGCGCTGCAGCTAGATGTGGCTCGTATGTATGTGTCGAATATATGTGTGAGCTGGGAGAAAAACTTGTCAGTGAAACTTTCCATAATAATTTATGCGTTTCGTATTCATTTTTTATTGGTTGCGAAAATATTTCCACAGATTTTTCTCCACGAAGTTGCTGATTTGTATTTATAATTCCAATTCCAATTTTCACAAATCTCCAAAAGGTAATATACTTTAAAAAATCCATTTCAGTTTACAGGAGAATATTTCAAAATTATATATTAAAAATAACATAAATCAGCGGCTGTTACGACAACAAATTTAGCCCTTTTCATTGCAAGCGTCCTGTTGCACACACACAAACATACTGGCGGCTATAGCCGACTAGCGCTTCAATTGTGTGCAACTCGCCTAGGTATCAGCCACTATTATTATTGTTGTTGTTCTTTTTTTTTTGTGAGTTATATTACGTTTCGTAAATTTACCGTTACGCGCTTTGTTTTTGAATTTCCATTTTTTCTTTTTATTTTTTTGTTTTATTTGGTGAAAAATATGATTTATTGACGGCCAAAATATTTATTGTGCTTTCATATGAACAAATTTTCTTGCTAAAAATTTCGTGTGTAAATACAATAAAAGCAATAACAAAAAACAATGGGAAAAGTCATGAAAACAATGGGTATAAATGTAAACAGAGGGCAGAACATACAACAAATACACACAAACATATAAAGTATACGCGAAATATACGAAATTCCAGCAAAAGTCTTTTGAGCTCACTTCACTTTTGGCCTTTCTACACATTTTTCCCCCGCTACCACTGGACCCTTCATCTTCAGAGTGAAAAACAAAAAATAAGGTTCGCGTTGTAGCTGCTTCACTTTTCTGAATTACGCGCTTTTGCCCATATTTTCAACCCAACGCTCCCCACCTCACCCACCTCTGCCGCGGCATCACTTTTCGCTTCCTTGCTGCCGCCCGCTTATTTATTTAGCGTAAATTCATCGTTGGACTTCCTTCGGGTCAATTCTTTTGGTTTCATTTAATTAAAAAAATATTTCCATGTCCCTTTTTGGTCTGATACTCTTCCTCTTCCTCTTGTTGTTTTTGTTTTATTTTACATTTCCCGCGATTTCTTCGCGTTTATTTGCTCGTATTTACTTAGGATCAGGTGAATATCATAACAAAATAACAAATATTTTCGTATTACGAGAAGGGTATACTACAATGTATATATATATATTATGTATATCTATATATAATTCGCTCATTCGCTCATAAACGTACACACACACACACGTTTATGTGTGAATATATAATATATATTATGTATATGAATATTTCCAGTCAGTTGGCCGTCTGATTAGCGGAAATTTGGGTTGGCAATGTTGAAAGTGATCAGCTCTCGTGTGGTGGGGGTAGCGGGCGTGGTGTATGCCGTTTGTGGTCGGGGCTCAGTCTGTTATGACAGCCAATTGTGGCATTTGGGTAATGAATTTTAAACGAATTGTTTGCAACATTTTTGCTTTAACCATTACTTTTCTTTCGTTTATTTTTAGACCAAATATTTTTATGCATTTTTTGACGCAAATTCAAATGGAATTTTTATTTAAAATTTAATGTTTTGCCATTTTGCGGTATTTTCTTCAAACGGTGTTTGATATAAACAAATTCGTCTGTGTGAGATGGTGCTAATAAGCAGAGACGGTATGTATATGGCCATGAGAGGCCTGATGACAAATAAAGAAGATGTGAATTCGACTTTATTGTATTCAAGGAGGGCTGAGGCCAGGTAGCTAAGAATATTAATGGACCCATACGGCCCTCTTACTTAAAAAGCGAGGTAAATGATTTAGCAGTAACAGATTTTTCTCTGCCGAAAATCAAATTTTTTAGATTACTGTTTTGAAACAACCAACTGTACCATATCGGCTATTTTTTTAATTTGAGTAGAATTGAAACAAAAAAGTGGAGAATACTTGCCACCGAAGCCGGACATAATCTGGTGAGTAGCAAAATGTTAATAATAATATTTGTTTTAGTAGTCACCTTTTCACATTTTAATTTCTAAGTGGTACACCTGGATATGTAGGATGGAAGAGTATACTTCTTTAGAGAGTAAGCGGATGATTCGGAGCTGAACTTACAGAAAAGTGAAGCAGTCACTTTGTCAAATCTAGTTTCAAAACTCCAGAACACTTATTGAAAAGGCGGCAGATAGGCGTATTATAAATGTTGTACTCGTGTGGTCTACTCCTGGACAAAGGGTCTCACTTAAGCTTAGCGAAAGCCAGCACAAGCGCAGTCTTTTAAGTGCAAGGAGAATCGTAGTATTCTAGGCTTCTAGGTTATTTTTGTTTTTTTTTTGTCGATATGTGGACTTCTCGGTATAGCATCTAACAAAATTGTCTGAGAGCAGTAAAACATTGAGTTTTTTTTTGCACAAAAGTCTTATTATGAATACAAACTTTATGGCCACAGCAACAAGATTTTCGCGAGCGGTTATATTTTATTGTTTATTATAAGTAGTCATGAAGAAATGTGAAGATTTATGAGTACGAAATAAAATGTGAGATAGATTTTTGGCAGCAATAATTTGCACTTGACTTTGAAAGGGTTCAATTAAGAAGATCAACTGAAATGGAGCTTGAACATATATTAAAAGCTTCAAAAGCTTTAAGCTTCCAGTAAATTATTGTGCATATTAGAAGATGAAATACTAAAACTTTGTATTATACGCATTCAATTTCTTTTACCTAGGGAGACACAAATTGGAGCTCCTGCTCCACTCACTTTTACAGCAGCCTCACGGATGTTGCAATTTCTTTGTGCCGTGGAAGAACCCATTCAAATAATTTTTTTTTAGCCTTTTTCGCCGTTTCACGCTTCGCTGCAGCATAAGCACCCTAGAAGAGCTACCTGCTCTTTTGCGCTTTTCGCAATTCGCGAATTCTGCGATTCGCGTTTCCTTGAGCGCTGCGTTGCGCTGCAATGGATTGCGCTTTGGCGTGCCGCCCACCGCTCGGCACTGTGCTACTTACTACTCGTATACGAAGCGGAAGCACTTAGTTTGTCATTCATATGCAACCGAGCGGATATGGAGGAGTGCCGATTGTGCATTTTTACTCATATTTCAATGCACAGAGGGCTCATTATGGTTGTACGGCAGGGAGATGGTTAAGTTGATTTTTTGCCCCTCAAATCTGGGTGCGTAATTGGAGAAGCCACTTGAAGGCTTCAAGTGCTTTTGTGAGCGTGGAGTATTTGTGGTAGGTAGTATTGGGTATTATGGAAGGCGTACAAAAAGCAAAAACTGTAATTAGCAAAATAAATAACAGCAAAAAAATTACAGTTTTGATCAATAATTATATCCGAAATTTCCTATAGCTTGGACAGTTTGGCGTTTTAGGTGAGGCAGAAATGCGGTGTAGCAACCGAGAAAGTACCAAGTATTTTTGGTACATTCGCCTTTATTCGTACTTTTAGTAAACATCAAATTTTCTTTATTTTCTGAAATTTTACTTTTAACTTAGTTCAATCAAAATTTATATGGACGGTAGAGCTGTTTTACAAAAATATTCCTCAGAAAATTTGAAGGGGATGTCAGAGAGTAGGTTGGTAATTACCGTGGCTCCTCAGAAGGATATTTGGCCTCAAGGTAAAACATAGCCTATGAAGGCTGTGGCTATTACTAAAAATTTAATCAGAACTCCCACTAGCCATGTTGGGGTGAATAGGTAGGACCCGTAATAAATGCCTCCTCCGATGTGTAGGTAGATGCAAATGAAGAAAAAAGAGGCACCGTTGGCGTGTATGGTTCGTAGCAGTCAGCCATAGTTTACAGGTCTTCTTTAGCGAAATCATTTTACTTTATGGGTATGGGAAATTATCCGCGTCAGTCAGCTCAATGCAGAGTTTTCCATATTGTACTTAAACGCTGCACTAAGCAATGTACCGGAACTCACAATCTCTTGTATAGACACATAAGTTCCACATTTAGTACATATTTACATATGATGGGACAGAACAGCTGTCGCTTCAACTATCGTGGTTTTGTCTTCGCTTCGCTTTACAAATTGCTGCGATTTGCCGCATTTGTGCGTTGACATTTGATGTAATGAAGCACTAAATTAGTTAATTTCCGCCTGTAGCGATACCCTTTTTCGGAAACTAATTATATATTACTGCCTGCAGCCACATCATCTTAGTGAGAAATCTACGGCATTGCTCAGTTTTTGATGGTATGCTGTATAGAGGTTTCAATGGAGCTTTGAGATGTGTTAGAAACAAACTTTACTCTTGTGCCAGCTTTCATGCGTCCTCGTAAAAGAGACAGAGATGTAGTCTCGGTGCCACTCTTTGAAATGATTGCCGTTTTAAGGTTGGCTCGGCTCAAGCAGTTCCAGTGCTAATCAGGAAGTCTTAACAGTCTTATGTTTACGGTCCATGAGGAATTGGGTTGAGTCAGTCCTTAAAATGTTAGAATGGCGTTTTTTATTAATATCACGGAAAGCTTTAGGCAAATGAAGAGCCGAAGCGAAGGATAATGTGAAAGAAATCGTAACTAGCTTACAACAGTTAACTTCTATTAAACAGCCACAGTCGAACAAATTTTTTTCTTCAAAGCCATATATTCTATATTCGAGATTTCATTCCCATCATCCGTAAAAACTTAACCTTGACTTAAAGTCTTGAAAGACGTTTTAAATGGATGTGCCTTCATGTAAATATGCCCGATTTATTTCATTGCAAAACTGTTGCTCATATTTGCCAAGCACTTTAAATGGTGCGTTTGGGCGGACACGACTCTGCTTGATGTCTAATTTAGTATTGACAGCACGTGCGTTCGAGGTTCCTGATATCCTAAAACATACAAACAAACTTATACACTTTACTTAGCTCGCACTTAACTCAGACTAATCTCAGTATTACCGTGGCACTCTGTTTTGCGCGGCGTGTTCGCTTAAAGCTCGTGACCTCGTAATGAAAATCAGCTGAAGAGAAAATTTCCATTTCCGTTTGCGTTAAATCTTTGATGCCATCAGCGCCAACGGTCACAAAATAACCATATCATGCCACCCAATCAAGTGTGTTAATCCATCGTGTACGAGGCGTGCCCTGGCTAATCCTGACGTCACACAGTCTACGTAATAAAGCTTGTCGAACTGAAGTTGCTGGAGTGGCTTGACAGCGTTTGACAAGAATGTGCTTGCTTGTGATTTTGTTGTTGTTGTTGCTGTTGCTATTTTTGTTACCACTTAGCACCCCATGGCTGGCACTTTCATTAAAACCCAATATACAAGCGAATTACTACAGCTGCTGCATATCAATTTGGTTTTTGTATAGCTTTAGGTCGGTCACCGCTTGCTGGAACTACATACCTCATAAATAGAATGGTAGCTTTAATCTAATAAGTATAGAACAGGATATGCACAGCTTGTTCTATTAAACGGTTGATAACCGGAGTTGATTTAGCTTAACTCTCTGTTCTTACATAGAGATCTTATATATTTCGGCTGAAATTTAAGTAAGTAATGAAAACAGAGAAAGGATAGGGGAACAACAAATAGATTAAAGTAGAAAAAATAAAAAATTACGTCGAAAACACCAAAAATGCTATCGAAATCGAGTGAGTTGACTGTTAGTCGGCGGATTTGAGGCTCGGTCTTCGAAAAATACAAAAGTATAAAAAAGGTTTCTGCAATGATAATATTGACATAAAGATTCATCATCCATAGGTGGAACACATTTCACCTGTAGACGAAGTAGCTCGGTTACACTAATACCTATTTTTTGTGTATTATTGCTTTCCTGAGGTCACGGCTTATTGCAGCAAGATTTGTTGAAAAGTTGTTTAAATGAGGTAAAATGCAAACGATTTTTAGCCGCTTTGACATTTTCGACGAACCTCTAATGGATAGGAACTCTCGAGCTCTGAAAGTGCTCAATGAGGTAGCAGTTAGTGGTTGTAGAGGAAGAAGGAGGCCTATTCTACGTTGGGAAGGCCAAGAATAATTAGAAGAAGAATTGGGTTTGCATAAAAGATTTATTATCCTCTATGAATATTTTAGAAAGCGAGGAAATTAACAATGTAATTAATTGATATTAAATAACTACAACTTCGAGATTGCGGATTCAATAGAAGCCGCCAAGTGGGCTTCTGTATTAACCAGAAACCAGGCCTTTCGTGGCAAACTCAATGAATACCATTTGTGTATTGTGTCATTTAAATATGGAAGGAAATGAAAGAGCTCTGGCGCGGCAGGCATCGCAGTTCCCGTCAGCTATCCAAGACTTTTCAGCTCCTTTAAAGACTGCTTGAAGATTGAAATTCAACCAATATATGGGGTACCACAAAGCTACTTTTGGGACAGACCAAAATTCTTCTCCGGTTGTTCCACTTTTTCACCTAGGTTGGGGACTGGGGAATATGGGAATACTGGGAAATGGTATATCAAATTCAGTGAGTTAATAGATGATTATTGGTTTGGATTCCTTTGGATGATGGCTATGTGTGGTAGTCATTTCGAGCGCGTCTTCAAGCCAAATAACCAACCAACTAATCAACCATTTCGAATTTTGGTTCTCGAAAGTCTCAGAAATTAGTCCTTTAATGAATTTTGTATCTCACAGGAAATTAACAAACGCTTGACTTCTAATTTTTCCTCTCTAATTTTTATTTTTTGGTATCATATTAGTCAAATATAATTCTATATTCAGTCCTCTTCATATTCATCTCTTCATTTAGTCCTCTTCATATAAAAAGAATGGACTGTTCTACAATTTCCTAAGTTGCTTCCTAAATACTGAATAATTTTTTAGAAAGTGAATAGGCTTGCAGAGGTAAGAGGTTTACTATAATTTCACCATTTTTCCATTTCTCTTCGGCAGGGGCTCAAACCCGCTATACATGGAAAAATGGCCAGCCACAACTAGCTTGCACTACATTTATGGATGACAGATATTATTTTAAGAACACGTTTTCATATGATTATTAACCTAATTAGTGGGCGTCCAAAGTCAAATTAATGCATTCATTCGTCTTCCATTCAGGGCTAAGGAAGTTTAATTCATAAATATCTACACATCCAATTTATTGCCTCACGTCTGCGGAGCTCATAAACTAAATAAAAATGCATTAATTTCATCAATGACGCTACATGCTCGGGCGTTTAGACAGTCCGCTCCGCCTACTCCACCTGACAATGCCAATCATATATTAAGCTATAAATTTTCATCAAACCCACACCGTTCGCCTTCCGTCTTCCGTCTTCCGCCTTCCGCCTTCCTTCCGATGATGAGTTAGACACATTGCGCCACGGTCTTCATATGCACATATTGCGCATTTGTCATAATTGCTACTCATCAGCGCAGCGTCCACGAAGTCATCAGCAATAGCAGTGGCCTCTGTAAGACTGTCAGCCAGATAGTAGTTTGCTTGGGAGCTCGCTCCGCGCTCGTTGAATGCCAAGAAACAGCTGCCGCCATAATGAATAAATAGTTTTCGTGAGGGTAAAAAGACAAAAACTTTAGGTGTTGCTGTTGTATGGCTTTGTTTTTGTTATTGTTGTGTCGCGGGCGTTTATTGCTGCTAATTTTGTTTATCACAGGACAATTATCCAAACGAATGGGCTGACAAATGAGCCGCACACATAAAGGATACGTACCACATGACGACTCACAAGGGTAGGGGGAGGTTGGCGAGTGGTCCAGGGGTGAGTACAGCAAATCGACGCGACAACTGTCATCACTGATTTGACTTTGTCTCTACTCATAAAGATTAGTAATGTGTGAATGTGTGCTTGAGTTTATACTCGGATACATGTATGCGAGACAATGCTCTAGGAACCCACAAGTCTAAGCGGTGGGGGCTATGAATAAATGCTAAAATGACATGTCTAAATGTATGAATATGTATGCGATATTGTACGACTAGCGCGAAAAGACAAAGCACTCACAAATTTCGGTTGAAAAGGACGCGTTCGCGTCACATGCCAATGGAAGTTTTGTCGGAGTAGAGAGGGGTTAAAGAAATATTCGAAGGGTTCTGTGCCTTTGGTTGGGTAGTATTTCTACAAGATTATTTCGTTATAGCGTTGTGATGTTTCTGTTTCACCGCACTTCCTCATTTCTGTATATATGAATAAGGCGAGCATGTCAATGTTCTTCAAAGCATGAGTATTTAAGATTTAATGGGGTTGTTGGCTGCCTCTTCAGCTGTAGTTGTGTGTTTGAGGATGGAGGATTATTGCTAATCGAAAGTCGAGCTGAATTTACTGAGTAGTTGTTCAGTTATTTCAGTGTTTGTTTGGTGGTTGCAATATTGATGAGATTTGCAGCTGTGCGGGCAATTTTAATGAGCAGTTAACTAATACATGAGAGCACAGAAGGAACACCAATGTCAAGTTTAGGTATTTGAGAGCATTTTTATAGTGAAAAAAGACAGAATTTAACACAAAAAAGGTTAAAAGAAAACAACTCGAAAATTACCCCAAATAAAGAAGGGTCAAGAATGCAACTCTATACTAAAAACCAAGTGCTTTGGCCTTCAGCTATTATTCTCTTAAGGCGAATAAGTGTTGAAAGCTTAAGGGTCTGAAAAATCTGGTATGGATTTGCTCTTTAAAAGAGAGTACTTATATGTATGAATCATTGTAAGTCGTAAGTGGAATATTTAGACAAATCCCGTTCGAAGTGAGGTTACTAAATAAACTAATTTGTATCTCAATATAGTTTTTTGTGATTGGTTAGGCTCTTAGTAAATTTTAATATACGGTCAATATTTCTCACATTAAATTAATGTATTTGACTAATATTTTATGCTGGCAGAATAGTTTTGGTGCGTACCTATCACCTGTTGGATGATGGCTTCCATGTTTGGTCACTTGTTTTTTTTGAAAAAAATTTTTTAAGCAAGTACTATTTCTTTATTGAGAGTTTGCAATCTCAGGATATACGGGGTGGGTCCAAAAGTCATTCATGATATGACGACAAAGAAAGACGTTTACCATTTATCCAACTGGCTAGGGATTGAGTGAAGAAGTTAACGAATACTGGTTTAATAAACTAGAGCTGATTGGGAACTTCAAGGGATTCGAGAACATAAAGCGTCTGCTCGTTAACAGTCTTCGCTCTACAAAGTAACGGTCTTAAATACATATCTAGAACTTTTAAACTACATTCCTCAAAAAGATTTTCATTTACATCTATCAAAAATTCAAACGGAACAGAAATGAAGGCCTCAACACCTAGGAGTACAATAGCATAATATTGCTAAGGAAATGCTAGAGGAATTAGTAAGCTTTATCAATTTCCTTTTAACAAACGAGACTCAGAAATTAGTAATTAAACAGCTAAAATAACACATATTGAGGTGATTCTAAATTGAAACGTCTTTATCGCTAACATTTTACAAGGTTACTGTATGGAATGCCTTGTCAGCCAGATTTTTTTTAACCGGGCGCTATGTGAAGCTTAAAAAGCCATAACATTTGCTATTATCAGTACCTATTCTGTTCTGATCTGTTTCCAATAATTAGCAGTTTTATACCATTGCTAATAAACACCGTTCGAAGGGTTAACTGGAGACCAGGAACATAATTGAATGAAAAAACCGTTACCAAACATTTAATTAACCAATTTTTATTTTGGGTATATACAGTAGGTGGTTTTCTGACCATACTAACGGCACATTTGATATTCACAAAATAAATGATTAAACCTAAAATTATTTATTTTCTAATCCCTTTCGGCTTAAGCTGCATTTCAAAAATCTATTGCATATTTTTAGGCATACAATTTAGTTTCATTTCTCGTTTTTTAGAAACATTTTGCATTTTAGATTTTCCAAAAAAAAAGAGAAAAAATGTAGAGGGGTTTTTTTTCACTATCTGTATTATTCGACTTTGCTTTGTTACTTTGTTGTTTGTTACTATATTTTGTTTTTGAAACGAGAATCTACTCACAACTCTCCACTGAGTCTCATAACAATTTGCATTCAAAATTTTATTTCCAATTTCATTACAGCGCGCATTATTTCAGAACAATTCTATCACACTTTTTCATTATTATACGCTTGGTCCATCTTGGCTAACTGTGCGTCTGGCTGTTTGTTTGAATGTTGTATTCTAATTTAAATGTTATTACCACGCGAGCCAAGCCACTTGTGCGTCACTTTAATGCCACTTTAAGCCACTTTCGCAGCAGAATTCTCCGTTGAGCACTTGGAATTTATGTGCCTTAGACTTATTATTGTAAATTTTTTGCATTTCGTTTTAGTACACTTGTTGTTGTTGCAATTGTGTAGTATAATATGTTTCATTAGCGACACAGAAACGCCTGCGCGCATTCCCCGTGGGAGCATATTTTACCTTAAATGTCCCGTTTGAATTTTTCTAAGTACAAAACAAAAACACAACAACAACGAATATGGCGAGAGTAAGGCAGAATTTGAAATAAAAAAAAAAATAAAAAATTATAATCGCCAAAGCAAAATGCTTCGAGACACTCGCTAGTGGTTAGCAACACGTTCGTTTGCTTGCAACAATGCACAGCATCGCGTCTTTATCCAATTATGAATACAGTTGGTGTTTGTTTGGCTGTCATTACAGCGACAACAACAACATCAATAAGTGGATGGAGAATAAAAAAAAAAAACTGGGAAAATAAATAAGAAAAACAAAAGCGAATATGGTCGGAAAAAATAAATATGGAAAAGAGGCAAGGAAAACTTAAACATATCATCCGGCCGTGGCACACCATAAAACAACACTAACAACACACAAGCTCACACTCACGCCGCCAGCGCTACGCAATCTTGGCGGCGGCAATCTCATTACGATTTCATTTCGCGCACAACACGGCGACATCTGTCCACGGCGACCACCCCTGCCGAGACTCCGCAAGAAAGAGGAGAGCCCATTGCCTCTGCACTGTCCCACCCAAATTGGTCGCTCACCTGCCAAACATTTACATACACTTAGCGCTGCCCTCTTCCCCGCTGTGCACCTTTTCAATCACCCCACCACTTTTGTCCGATTTAAGCTCTTCCTTCCTTATGTCACGTGACCCCGGCAGCATTGTCGCCAACACCACGAAACATGGCAAAAGCGATAAATTTATTTACCTTAGCAAAATGCTGAACAAAATAACTGAAAATTACAAAAAAAAAAAAAATAGAATAAACTTTTTTTCTTTTAACATGCGTACATATGTTTGTATGTGTGTGTATGAGCGTACTTGAGATGAAAATTGTAGAAAATCGCATTTAGTTCTTTGGTGTAATAACACAATAATAATGGAGAAGAATAGCGCGCGTCCTCGCTGAATTCGGTGCGGTCCAGCCGCGCCTCCTCCCAACGCTAAGTCTGCAAGCATCGAGCGCTTAGTTGCAGTCCAATGGAGTTGAGACTACACACATACCTACACACAGCTGTTGTTGTTGCATTGTGTTGGGCAGCTTTTCGTTGCTGCTTCCTCGCCTTCTGGCTTTGTTGCTCGCTGCATTCAAATTAAATTTTTATTTATGTCGCAATATTTTGATTTTATTTCACTTTTTATCTCTCATCTTTGCTGTGAATTAAGTTGCTTGTCTGTCGCTCTTGGTCACCCTCCCCATCCCTCTCCCCCTCATAAAGTAAAATAAAATCTTCAAAAACAAGGAAAAATATGCGTTCGCTTGTCTGTACGTAAGTTTCAAGGTGTAGCTGTACAATCGGCTTAGGAAGTTTTTAAGCGCCAACAAGCTGGGTGCTCAGTCAAGTTGTCAAGCTGTTTGAACGAAATATTTCAGATTTCTACCGAAAAGTCAAAAAAAAGGAAAACAGTCCACTAGCACTAAGAGTAACGTTATCATATACGGCGAATGGGTCAAATCAAGCAAAAGGGTAATAATTTAAAGCTATATACTTTGGTCCACATCGCTGACCCCATATTACAGCTCAGTGAGGGTTTTGCTTTAATACGCATTATGACCGCATAGACTTTCAACCTCGTTGAGCCCATGGTTTACGAAAATGGCATGCATCTCTCAACTAGGTGCGTACTAAGCAGTCTCTAGATAAACAAAGGAAAACCTTCGAGGGTATTTCTACTATGAAAAAGCTTTAAGCATTCGAGACAGGAAGAATAGTGGAACTTGGGTATTCGTAAGAGAGTAAAAATTCTCAATCAAATTAAAAAAAAAACTTAATGGCATTTAAAAAGGGTTGAATTAGTCCTCCGACACTTTCAAAATAGAGTAAGTCAATAAATCATCCAGATACTGTGAGAGAGTTACTTAAGGCTTTACGAATCTCAACTGAGTGGGTTTTCATACATACAAATATGATTCCATTCGATCTTAAAAGCAACTGCAAAAACATTTCTAAGAATACTTCGATACTGTTGTAGAGTACAAACTTAGACTTAGCAACGAACTTATCCCGGAGAACGTGCACCAAAACAGGTCAAATTAGATGTTATTGTTGTAGGGGTTATTCAAATCTTAAACAATATGCGGTATCACCAACTCATCTGACATTAGATTTAGAAAATTGTTTTTTCGAGGGGTTAATGTATAAGATTTCAGACGTATACAGAGATGTGTTGAGCAATGCTTTGTGGGGACTTGTTGAATGTTAGAATGGAATGAGATGAAATTGAATAACCTATAATTTCCAGAGCACAATCGACTCAGGGTTCTTGAGTTCTACATTACCGGAATAGTACTGGATTTTATTCGGTAATAGCTGTTTTTAGCACCCAAAGTGGGTTTGTTATTGAATTGGCTACAAACGGTGGTATTTTTTGTTTGCAGATTTAATTCCGAATTAAAAGAAGTGGGTCGGTGACAAGAGTCAGAGTTTTGTAATGGTTTGCTTGCACATTTTCAACGCAAATTATAAGATTTTAAGCCGAAAATTCATACTCTTTGACACTTGGAAGGAATGTCGACCACGCCGACGTACTCGAATAAGTTTATGAAAAAAATAATCAACAAATTCACGTTTTATGCAGCATTTATTTATATTTTTTTTTAACAACATTTTTATATTTGACGCAACAAGGTCATAAAATTAAGCGCAAATAATAGAATTCATCACGAACAAAAGCAACATTATACACAGAGGCAAAAAGTCAACAACAACAATAATAATGAGAGAGCATAAAAATCAACACTTGAGCTGTTGACAAAACTCCCAACACATTTCACACCGCGTTAGCGGCTACAAAAGTATAATCAGAGAAAAAAAAACACAGAGAAAAAAATAAACACAAAAACCGTTATTTAAATAAAAAAAAAAAAGCTGTATATTCACATCAAAAGATGAGGGCTGTTAACAGACACTTGACACTTGGTTGAAGGACCATCAGCGACACTGACACACCCACACACCCACACACGCGCTCCCGCAATAGCCCTTGCTGCGAACAACAACAACCACTACCATCGCATGTGCCGACGTGTGAATGAAAGAGTCGCCGACGACAGGCGACAGTAGCGACACTTCCTGACATTGAGCCGAGTGTGTGGATGGCCCCGGTTGAGGTAGAGCATAGGGTGGCTGTTAAGGGGTGTTAAGGAAATTATGCAGATTAAATGGGTCCACTCGAGTGTTGATGACTGTGGGCTCTTGCTTGCTGCCTGAGTGAGCAATCACACGCGGTGAATTCACACGTTTCTATTTAATTCCGAAGTGAAGTGGGGCACGGAGGGCGAACGGCCACAATGCATTTGCAAATTTCATTGAGTGTCAACTAGTCACATTTTTCGGTTTATTGCCGACTGTTGTTGTAGTTGTTTGTTTAGCGCAATGGATTTTTATGGCTTTTTGTTGAGTACGAGATGGAGTTTTCCGACTTCTGAAGTAAACTAAAATATTTTTTTCAACACCATATGTAAGCTGACGCATACGGATGCAGCAAGGACATTCAAACGGTGTATAGTAGCGCGTAACTTATCTGATTTTAATTGCTGTCAAACGTATATAATCAGCGGTGTACATGCCATCACACATCGGCGACTATGAATATATATATGCATGCTATTCTACTAAGGTTATCCTTGGAATGATTTGCGATCATGGCAAACATTAAATATCTATTTTTCCGGTTGAGCGATTATAAGGTTTCTAAACTGAGATAGAGTAAACTGAGGCAGTCTTCGCTGACTTCTAAAGATGAGTTTTGCGAGTTAAGTTGTTGAGTAGAGCAAGCTTGTGCTCAAATTATTCTGTTAAAAAGAGAGAGAGAGAATGCTTTTTGAGTCTCTAGAAACTGCCGCAGCCAATCTGGTGCTCAATTTAATCGAGATTCGATAGAGAAGCATAGTTGAATATTTGTTGCGTACTTTACATCTTTAATAGCTCCTGATTTTCTAGATTCTTTCTTTCAACTACGGTTGAACTAACTGTCTTTACATTTTCCTTTCCTCCTCTTTGTTTCTTATTTTTGAACTCATTATCATAGCAAACAGATTTATGTATCTTCTGAAAGTAACCCCTTTAATCTAACCCAAGACGGTTCTCTCATAATTCACACAAGACTTTTAAACTCAAACTTCAAAGAGACTCTCTCGTATAAGAACGAGAAGACAAATCGGTTAGCTGACATTAAGAGCGTATTTAAAATATGAAAGAATGAAGAACGAATCTTTAGAACTTGTGATATAAACTTGCTTTGAAGCAATATTTAAGAAAAAATCTTGCCTCCTTAAGGACATCCCTACGTTGTACATATGCACATTAAATATATATGTACACATATAAGTACACATGTACACATGTACCAAGTATTAATATAACGTGCAATTCGCATTTCATTGCTGCCTGATTGTCTGCTAACTACTGTCAGTCTTTGTCATCAGGATACCGGAGTAGGGATTTCATATCCTTTTTAGCTGTCAACATGTTTCATTCGCGCTTTCATTGCTCACCACGTCATGCGTGTTGACAGTTCGGTGTTAAAGGCGTACATACATATACATAGAAATAGAAACACATAGTAGATACATCCGTATGTATGAGTAAGTTCACGCGTTGAAAGCACTATTAAAGGCCTGTAAGACTTAAGTGAGAAGAGAAGATTGTTCGGTTTTCTTTCGATTTTAATCTGGTTTATATAATAGATAAAGTTTCCAGGTTGTACAGAATCAAGAAAGTTTCTGAAATCATGAGGTTCCTCCGAATGTGGACAGTTAGCGTCTCTCTCTGGTTAACCCTCTCCTAGAAATCTAATAAAATTAGTCCTTCATTTGTAAGTTCTTGACAAGAAACTTCCTGAATCTCATACTTCGTGAGGAAAACTCCCTTATTTTTGTTTTCATCTCAAGTGAGTACTATGCAATGATGAATATCTCCAGAGACTAGAGCCGTTATACAGAAACTCTGAAGTTAGGAAGAGATCTTCCAAGCAGAAAACCATTCCGTATGATTTCGATGATGCGATTTCCTATAAAAGTCATTAAGCTGAACTAAAAACTGAACTTTTCCTACACTGTAGCTTATGGTAGTTTGTCAAAAACTTGCAAGGAACCCGGTGTGTTTAGTGATTTGCTTTGGTTACTCCAAAAAAGTGGGAATCTAATTCAGTAATACTTGTGAACGAATTCTCTCAACGGCGATTAGATGAGTTTTGGAAATATTATACCTCGGAAATTTAGTTTTCCCTAATGAATACGGTGCTTAAAACGTAAAGCCTCTATTGATTTTAGTACTCCAAGTTTATGCAAATTTTAAATGAAAATTGCGAATAACGAAAACACGAAAATAAATAAAGGACATCTTCAATTTACCTCCATAAGAAATTAGAATCCAATACTACACCGTTCACAAGTCATAAATCGCGGCAAGTGTTTCCTACAGGGTCTGAAAGTGTATTAAATACTTATCTCTTTGCCGGAGAATGCATTCATGTGTGCGTTGTAATAAGATGCAACCAATTAGTTGGCACATAGCATGAGTTACATCACTTCCAAGCCAACCTCCCCCCCCCCCCCCCCACGCATTTACGTTGAACGTCTCCGTTAGCCACTGCGAATACCGAAAGATATCTCAGCGTTTTTACTACTGCAATTTCGCTTTCACTCGCATTATTATATTTATTTCCAGCTACTGCATTTGCGCTTCATGGCATAGTGGCTGATGTTAATTACCCTGTAACGTCTCGCTTTTATTATAAGCTGCGATATGAGCGCACGAACATGATGCTCGCACACATCGGTTCACTACATGCCAAGCACTGGCTTCTCCTGCCAGAGTGTCCTGCTGACGCACCAGCAATCACTTTGTAAACAAAGAACCAGATTCAAACACACGCACACACACAGATACCGAAGAGCATACTAGCGTGAGCTTGTGAGCATTCATGTTTTTCATATCCGCTTGCCACTTTTGACGTCACACACGAAACGACAAAGCAGATTATCTCCGAGGACCCATAAATCCAGTAATTAAAGTCAAAGTCACAAGACGTTCCATTTCGCCACCGTTACCCCGCTGCTGTCCGGCAGAAAACTCTACTTGTTTGCATCCTTATCAGTTGTCCGAGTGTATGTGTTTGGCTATGTATTGTTGAGTGCACGTTTATGGCTCTGTCTGGTTGCCTCCTCACTCCAGTGAATTTGGCTGGCATTTTCTTACTTTTCCGTCATGTAGCTAAGTAGTGACACTGCTTGCCTTATCTGCCACATGTACCATATTTTTTTTTGTGTGTTTCAGCTGACTTTTGCAAATTTTCCTTCGTGTCAAATTAAGTAATGCTCACATCCTGTGCGCGTGAATGAGAATGTATAGTTTTTGGTATCCTTTGACGCCTTCCGCTTGGAGTTTATTGCTATATTTGCACGTTTTAAATTCCTTTGGCGGACGTAACGTCACTGGAATAACTTTATTCGATGTAGGAGCGAATTTTTACAAGCTTGCTTTTAGGCGTGAGGAAGCATTTTATAAAAAGTAAACAATTTTAACACAAAGTTAGTATACAATATATTACAGGATTTTTGGAAAGTAATCAAATTCTTAATTGAAATATATGTGGAGGTATACTTTTAGGTGCTTACAAAGATTGAAAAATATATCGACGGTGGGTGTTAGTCCGTTTTTTTACAATTTGCAATTTAAAATTATATATTTTTGAAAGAAATTGTAGGTTAACAGAGTACTTCAGCAGTGCGTAATAAATATAATTTTAGGCGCTTAAAGATTAAAAACATGCTATCTAAAAAAATTTAACTTTCAAATTAGCAATATTTTGTTTAATCTCAATGATATGCGAATAGAGTGATTTTGGGCACTTGGATAAATTGGAAACTTTACGAAAGTAGACATTTGTTAAAGAGCTATTTCAGATAAATATTTAGTTTCGTCTGTAAACATAAAGGTAAAGTAATCATTAAGTTAATAATTCCAACGATAATACTTTTACTGAGAGAGTAAAGAATCAATAAAGAGCATATTTTTAGGCATAAGCATTGTTATTTTAATGGTTCACTTTAAAAGTGAATTTTAAACATCACAAGTTCAAGGAGTTTGTAAGTAGGGAAACATATAAATTTAGAAGAATATTTTTCGGCTATAAGGTAAAAATATTTGTCCAAATTTCCTAAACTTTATTTATGCATGTATGTCTTTGAGGTATACTTTTGGGTATAAACATTTCAAAATAATTATTGTAATAAGATGCCAGGTTTTGATTCAAATACATGACTTGATTTTCGAAAATAATACATTTAGGCGTTATAAAGTACTTCTATAAAAGCTCCTATTTTATTTAATTGTATGAAGGATTTCTGTTAACATGGTGGTGGTGGAGCTTACTTTCAGACTATAAGACAAGGTAAGATAAATGTTATATGCTGAAATGTCTTCGGGCATCTTCTTTCCATTTGATTTTCTTTTAGAGACATTTTTTTTATGACAATTGAGCAATAAAACTTGCTTATTTTAAAGTAGTAACATATGATGTATTCACTTCAAGAACGTATATGTATTATATATTTTCGAAAAAAAAAATTCCAAAATATTCTTATTTGATTCCAGTTTTTACAGAATCAACCAATTTCCTAACATTTCTCACTCTTGCACTTCACCCAAAGTACGATGCCATTTGTAACGCCCTTGGATTATCAGTGCTTACTCGTATAGACGCCCAAAATCCACACTTCATCTTTAAGCCATAAATCAAGTTAAAAGTCGCTGCTGGAAAAAGAATTGCCTGGCAGGTAGAAAATTCAAAGGAGCCAGCGACTGGCTTAGAGGTTAAGTATGTGTAAGGGATAACCAGTAAGTGACGTACAGTTTGTAGACGCACACAGGCAAATACATATAAATTGGGTTGATAGTAGCAAGCAACATTGCTTATCGCTTATCCTGCATGCATGAGAAAATTGCTCGCCGACATGTGTGAATTTTATGTGTCCCTTTTTATTGCGCAGCAGATCCTAGGTACTTGTGCATGTACGATTATGCCCTCGCTTGATTCAAATGTTTGACTTAATTCCAATGGCAGTGCAGTGTTTTGTGTATTTTGTGCTCAAGGCATTGTTTGCCTCTCGTAACCGCTGCGGGCATACCGGTAGTCCATGATTTGCACGCCCGGAAAACCTTTTTTGTTTGCCGTCTTTTTATCTATTTATTTGCAGCCAATAAATAACTTATGTAATACAGCATTTTTTAATAGTTCGATTGCGATCCCAATCAGCTGTTCCAATTCACATGACAACCTTTTACGAGCTTACTTGCATATGTATGTATAGGCATAAAAAGGTTGGTGTAGGCCTTCTTAAAGTGGACAGTTCAATTATGCAAGGATAACTGGACGAACAAGCAAGGACATAGCAGCATACATGGCAGTTTGACAGCTGTGATAATCTAGGGAGATTTGCAATTTTTCTTGCGCACATATGTATATTGGTCGAACTTACTGATTGGTGTAACCAGGAGCTAAGTCATGCATCACCGGATGACTGAAAACTCGCTAGAACGCTAAAGGCTGTCGATGCACTATTTGCAATTTAAGGTTTCGTATCTTTCTTTCTTTTTCTTTCTAGTTCAGTAAGTAAGAGCGAGTGTCAGTAAGTACCGGCCTTCACTTACCTTATGTTTGACCGTTGTAACTTAACAAGCGCAGAATTGATCAGCGCACTATTGCATTCCCGGACAAATTTGCTTGTGCAATGAGGATGGAGTAAAAGAAGAGTATTTCTAAATTTGCTTTGAAACTATTTACTTTCTAATATATGTTTAAATTTACCTGCCTTACAAGCGCTATCAATATGGTTTAGTTAAATATTCTAAAAGACAGCGGTAAATATGTATGTGTTGAGATGAATTAGCTTGTGACTTGCTCAAATTCTCAACAACTGACAATTATAGCACAAAGCAAAGTCAAATAAAAAGAACTGTCAATTGACAGTTATAGCCTCTCTAATAAGTGACACCAATCGATATTGTAATACCGCGCTTATTTACGCAAACAAACACCCAGATCTCGAGTCGAAATCAAACAAACAGAGCAGCAAATAAACAAATACAATGCAATACAAACAAAAATAACAAACAAGTAAATACAAAGCCAACAATGAAATAAAATTGACAAGTGTAACGCCTGTGGTTTGTTTGCATAACGGTTTCGATAGCTACTCAATCGCTGGATTGCCTGAGACAATAGACTAACACAATGTGGGCGAGAAAGGACGTTCGGTTTGTATAAAGAGTTGCGCGCCTTGATAGATATTTCGCCGAAAAGTTGAGAGGAATGAGGATGATAGATTTTATTATCGAAAAAAGAAAAGAGACAGCATGCTATTCTGTTAACCCTAGATAATAGGTGTAGATAAAGTAGAGGAAAATTTCTTTCGTTCATGACGTCAGGGCCTAAGCATATTTGTGTCTAAGAAAAGTTGTTGAACGAAATATTCGATTATCTATCTGTCTTAATATCTATTTCTGTACAGCCTTGGACAAGTTGTGTGTCTGGTCCAAATTAAGCTTATGTAATGAAAACCAAGGATGGAGCTTTAGCGCTTTTAATATATTAAGTTTTTTAGCAGACTCAAACTAACCTCTTCGTTAGAAAATTAGATCTGGGAAGACCGATTTTTACTACTAGTAACCTTGAGATATTTTTTAGTACAATTTTATTGCCTATTTAACATCCACAAAATAATTGTAGTAGAGAGGAAAGAGATACAAAAATTGACAACACTTATAGAACGTATTTGGTCGAATTTCATCGAAAAAAATTTCATGGACTTACTTTGTGGTTATCTCCTGAGTTCGCTGGCCATGATAGACTTACTATAAAGGAATATTTTTATTTGAAGAGCAAAAAGAAAGAGCAAATATCGGGGATGTGATTATAGTGCTTCTAACTCTTCTTCCGGTTCTAATATGAGACGGTTGGAAATGTCACACAATTTCTTTTATCAATGGTGATTCTCATACAAGCCATTCAGAGGGGCTTTTTTCTATTTACACATATAAAATCGACTAAAGCTTCTGGCAGAGACAGATAAGTTAATTATATATGTATATGGTCGGCATGCATCAAACATGGGATGATATCTAATGTGTGTATATATTAGGACATCTAGCAGCGAGATTTAAAGGTTTTTCTGATTTTAGTGACATATTTTAGTGGAACAACGTCCTCAGAAACTTTCACAAAGCTACATTCACTCTGAATTCTATCTGAGGAAGTTGTCAACATGTAGACGAAATTAATCGAGTCAATACTTCCTAGGACTACTTATGACAACTTTAAGCAAGTTGTTTAGAAATGTGATCCAGGGAATGTTTTAGGTGTACTTAAATTTTTCTTGTATCATACTTTTAGCAGAAGTAAAGTGGAAGACACGATTCTATTTATCGTTGTATAAAATCAAACTTTTGCATTAGGTTTTGATGTCGTCCGTCTGTATGCGCTTTAAATTTGTTCAAGTAAACTTCTGCAGCGCCTCTTTAAGCTGATAAATGAACTTCCACGAACTAGTGTCTACTAAAGTTTTTACACTTTTTCCCCCCGTCTGTTAGCGAACTTTGGTTTGGTACAAAGAAACTTCGATACGAAATTAGGTTGTCCGTGTTGCCAAAGTAACGGCGTAGTGCGTGTGCGTGTGCTTGTGCGCCATGCGTGCCTGGTGACGTCATGCGGTACGGTTAAATTCGTTGCGTTGCGGCAGCAAATGAGTTTTAAAATTGTTAACTTGTCTGGCAGCCGATTGTCTGGCGGTACGCTTGCCAACTTTGCAGCCTGCTAACCAATTTTCCAGACTACGCTTTAACTGTGGGTGCGGGTGTGTGCGTCTTTAAAGACACAAATAGAAATTGTGCAACAAAAGTTATAAAATAAACTTTCATAAGCGCGCTACAAAAACTAAAGGGTGAGCTCCATTGCGTATCGTGCCACTAACCGAGGCGAAAAGTTAGTTTCGAAATTCCGTATGAAGTTTTGGGCGGCAGCGGTTCTGCCGACGGCGTCTAATGGTGACGGCGCCGCTGCTGACTTCAGTTGGAGTCATAAAATAGCTGCAATATAATATATGTCTATTTATATATATGATAATGTATATAGTATTATCTAACACTTCCGTCAAACAATTAAAAAATATTTGTTTGTTAAGAGTTATGTAAAGAGGCAGCGGCGACTTCGAAATTGCCGTCGACGCCGCTGACTTTGACTTTGGCGGAAGGATTCTACCGAAGTCGCCGCCGCTGTTATTGCAACTGTTGCTTCTTTTGTGTGACTTTGAAAATTAAATCTGGCAAAATTTATATGAACTCTCTAGTTCCAGTGGGATGTTTTACTCCAATTCTATTGTGTTCTACATTCCCAAGCTTGGTTGAGGCATTCGTTTCAACTGTTTGGTGAGATGGTAGGAAGTAACGATGGTGGAAACTATTTTGGGTTTTTTTTTTCTTTTATCTCTAGAAAGCTTCAATCTTGATTAATAAAATATATATGTGGTTTCTTTAGTTCAGGGAACATCAGTCTCATCACCCATGAAAGAATATACGACGGATTATCCTTATTTATGGTACATTCAGGACTGATTCCGTTATACTGTAAACATCCGTAATTTTACTGCCGCGAACAGGGTATCACACCCTCAAAAGTGTGTTGGAAAATGTCTAAGGGCATATCACGAATGGCAGTGTAGGATCGGACAAGCATTTAGCATAGAGTAGACGAGTGACAGAATAAAGTTCAATTTGAATCAAATTTGCTTGAATATATTTAACAGTACTATTAATATATCTGTTGTTGTTCTGTTGTTTAAAGTGTCTATGACCATGGTGATAATGCTTCTGAAGCCATATCTATTTTAACCAACATCACTAAATTCACAAAATTAGTCGAGTGTTTTGTTTGTATTGTTGCTTTATATGCATTTCTTCATCTAAGCGAGTGTTCTTTTGCCGTTGGCTTAAAAAATAACGAACTTAAGTACATGTATATGTACTGAGCACAGCAGTAGACAGCTGTGAGACTAACAATGTTAAAAACGAGGTTTAAAAGCTTTTATGGATGAAGAAAAAGTAGTCAAGATGTTTAAACAAAATATGGATTAAATACTTTTAGTTATCTTCTCAGTCAGTCAAGTTTTTAAAAATGTTAAGCTGTACTTAAAGTAAAGCACTTATAAGATAAATCAAAAATTCTGTGTGGAGGCATTATACGATACACAAACATAACCTCACTAATATTTGGTGAGTTTAGTGTATCGAATTTGGCGCTAGGATAGCAAGTGAGTGAGACCTTACTACTTCACTTCGCCATCAATAGGTTATAAACTTTTTGGAAAGTCATTAGAATAGCGATGCGAATTAATTTCGTGAGATTTGTTTGTCCGTCCCTACATGCAACGAAAAAGTTTTGTAAATATTCATATTTCTCTATGAAACTTGGTACGCCAAGCCTCTAATAGTAGTAGCCTTTGGTGGAAACTTTAATGTGGCTTTTATTTGCCTAGCCGACTACGTCGAATGTACGAAATTCACTTTTTCGCTTTTTCAAGGAGGGGAGGATATCTTGGACGAAAGCTATGGTTTTGTGTAGAAGCGGGGTTGGCATGTTATTGTTTGTAATATGGAAATTTTAATACTGAGAATAGGTGAAGCGGTCCAAAACCCAAAAACAGACCCATTTGTTTTTCTCTTTCACTACAGATATCTTAACAAATTTCTCAAGCTTGACATTTCTACAAATTGTGAGAGTACGAAATTCTTGATTTCTGGCAAATTTCGGAGGAGAACGACGAGGTAGCTACGATTATTTATTATTGAATGAGTGCAATAGGTTTTGGTAGATTCTAAAACTGAATAACCCTTTGCAAATGGATTGAATTTTTCTCATTGCTCCCTCTCTATCTCTCTGCGACCCTTTCTGCCATAATTCCAAGAATCACGTGTTCTAATTATTACGTGCTACGTTTGAGATTGCCTCACAAGAGCCGTGATTGATTTATGCCAATTAATATTTAGAACTAAATATAGATTTCCCGGGTTACTGCTGAGAGCTGTCTGTGTGAATATTGCGATATTGTAATTAAATTAAAATTCTGCAGTTGTCTTTACTTTTTTTTAAGCGCATTGATATAACATACAAATAGGCGTAGGATCCTCTGGAGGGCAAATACGCCTCTACAAAAACTTCTCTACCAACTTCTTTTGCCTCTCATACGGCTGTGGGTGCTGTCAGTTGCCACTTGCTACATATGTACGTAGTTTCATGTATTTTTGTGTATATGTTTTTTTTTATTTTTTTGCGATTTTCTTCTGCTGCTTCTTTTTCTCCAATTTGCACGTTCATCTTATATGCTTCACGCTTCACTTGTTGTATATATTAAATATTCGATTTTTTCATCTCTTGTAAATGTCACTTATGTATATACAAATACATACGGCATGTGTACTCCCACATGAGATGCCGAGTAGGGAACGATGCCGGGATGGGTCGGCAAAAGTATGTCGATTGCTGTGTGTGTACAACTTCGATTCTGATTGGACGCTACATTTGTCTGCCCCATCGGGTGCATGCGCCACAAACACACGCGCATAAATGACTTCACACATATACATAAAACTCACGCACACATATAAGAATACGTATGTACATAAGCGCCTACACATTGGCGCTGGCGACGATGCGCATATGCGTAAATATTATACGAGTCTGTTCAAATGTGTATGTGTGTGTTTAGGTATATATATGTGCATATAATGCTTATATGCGTGTATTGTGGACATTGGAAAACTCCACCCACCGAGTTGAGGCGATTTGATGGGAGTACTAAATCGATAATACTAACATGCTACATTGTTGTAGTTGTAGTTTTATTGACAAGTACGTGTGTATATACTTTTAGCATGTAACATGTATATGTATTGCCGTATATGCATTTTCTATCGGCAGCACTTTTTTGCCCGAGTCATCTGCACGGACATTATAACAAATTGGAAAAACTTTTTTCTCTTACTATAGAAAATCAATGCGTGCTATGAAATTCATCTCAAATAAACGAAGATCTTTCAAAAATATGTCAAAAAATAACTGTACAACTACGCTTTGAAGAGCAGGTCTCCTTAAATGAAAGCTTAAATTACTCAGAACCTCATTAATTGCTAATTTAATCGAAGGAAAGCTTGACAGCCCGGCGGCCCTCTTATATGTTTGAATGGTTTGTAGGAAATATTTTGTTGGAGAGTCAGAAAATGAAATTTAAAAGCATTATAATGCTGACAACCGTTGCTCATGGGAGCGAAGTTGATGGAAGTATCTACAGCACATTCGATTATGGGATTGTTTCTGAACGATAAGCGTTCGTGTCTAAGAATGGTGTAATGGTTCAAGACATCCCAATTGAAAAGTTTTCAATCTTAACATTATATAGATATATAGTCGGTAAAGCAGCAAACCGTTTAATTGGAGACTTTAAGCTCCCGTTTTCCAGAACTTTCACATTATACATTCTTGGACATTTTTGTACTGTGTTTGTGTTTGTGTTTGTATATCAGATGGCTTCAACTTTCAGATGATTTAATTTGAAATTATTTCATAAAACAAAGAACGCGTAGATTTTGGATTACAGTCCGGTCTTGAATGTTTCTATAAAAGTGCTCCTTGCAAGCAAAGCAATAGAAACCTCTAACTTTCTAATACATTATATGAAAATATGGTACCGGAAAAACCCGGATTGTCTTATAATTTAATTGGTCTTCGAGCAGCCTCAACTAAAAATTCGTATACTGTTATAATTGTAACTTTAGTATTTCTTGTATATTTTGTATTTTTATTTAATTTTAAAACATTTTCTTAAGCAACTGCAATTATTTTACGTTTAAGCACTGCTGTGCTTTCTCGATTTGCGGACTTTGCGTGGACCTTTACGACCGCGGCGTACGCCACGTCGGCCTCGTCTACGGCGACGTGCGCGTCCCTCAACATCAGCGCCTTCCTCTGAGTTAGCGAATGCACCCTCAGTAGCTTCGGCATTATTTTGCTCCAGGCCTTGTGCGGCATTCTCTGAGCTCTCGTCCCTCAAAACCGAATTGTCAGATTCACCTTTATTACCGACATCGGTATTATCTTCTCGTTCATCATCATCATCGTCATCATCATCAATATCGTCTTCATTATCTCGATTGTTGTATTGATTCCTGTACAATTGATTGTTCGTATTTTGCTGTAACTGTCTCCGTGCAGCAAGCTCTTCACGCGACAACACGCGTCTAATATATTGGGTGTTAGCGGCTGCGGTGCCTTCAAATTGTTGCATCAAGCAAAGGATCGCTAGCAACGCGGCCAGAAAGTATGCAATCTTTGGAGACATTTCGGAAGAAAGGCTGCTTCGGTCTGCTTTTGGTGATCGCTTGTCGGTTGATCGGAGCGTATGATGTTGTACTCGGCTCGTCAAGTTGCTTTTATAGCTGACTCGCAAACGCGTGCAGCTATGAGTTGCGCCGTCTAGCACTTGTTCAAACAGAAATGGGTCCACGGAAGTTTTTCCCACTTCACCTGTTTTATTGGAACATACTTGGTACATATGTATATATTACGTAATATACTGCATGTTGCAAATGCTCGAGAATTGGTCAATAGTATCTCGCTACAAAGCAGACTTCTATCATCGACATTAGATTTCTTCACTTCCAAGCAAATTTGTTCTTTACCAACTTAAGTAAACATTGTTTTACCCTAGTTCACCAATATAAATACCGAAGGTACACGCCTCTTGTTTTCATAACCACTCGAGTTGCATTACAATCGAGATACGGAAAAGTCAAAAATTAACTAAAAATGTTTTTGAAAGTCTTACTATTGCTCCTTGTGGCAGTACAAATGCGCTCTTCTGACGCATTTGGCTTGAATAAAATGTGTAACTTACTTGGTCGTTGTACAACTACAACGCCTAAACCGTTAGCGCCAACGGTACCGAGCGCGCCTTCAACTTATACAATAACGCTATTACCTACTGGTCCACCTGTGACACCACCACCTCCCCCACCGCCTCCGCCGCCAGCAACACAACCTCCACCTCCACCTCCGCCACCTCCACCAACATCTGCATCACCACTACCAACGCCAGCGCCAGTAGCAACTCCAGCAGCAACTACAGCAGCAACTCCAGTAGCAACTACAGCAGCAACTCCAGCAGCGACACCAGCAGCGGCGGCAGGAGACGAAATGGTTAGTTCACAAGGAGATAATAATGCTTTAGCTGAAGATGGCGGCCGTGCAAGACGTCGTGGACTGCGAAAAGGGAGAACAAGAAGAGGACGCCGTAACAGACGTGCACGCAGACGTAGAAGAAATTGATGATGTATCCGATCATTTAGTTAGTTTTAAATGTGACAGTCTCTTAATTGATACGAACTAGAATATAATAATAAATATTTGCTGTTACAAGAAATGACGTTAAAATTTCAATATTGCATTTAGATATTAGATTATATAGATAGAAGAAAATTTGACTGATGTTACTTTTGGAGTTAAAGATAAAAAAAATTTGCACCATTTGTGACATCGTGTTGGTCAGGTTGGTCAGCTGAATCGGGTTGAAAGTAATCAGTTGCATTGCATTACAACATCCAATAAAATAAAAGCGAGTTCATTATGTCTTAAACAATTCAAATTAATTAATTCAAAATTTCAGTGATCCAAAATCACGCTTCAAAAAAATAATTCTTTGAACAGAAGGTGATCCAATAAGGTGGTCTTCTTGTGATATACAGTCAAAAAATCGTATCAGTAGAGATTTCAGGTCGACGTAAATGCGGCCATAGACAGCTTTGGGTTGCGATTTATATATATGAATATATAAATATTCATGTCCTTTCTACAACCAGTATTGGATAACCGCGCTGGTTTATCTGTTAAAGTTCCTCTAATATTACCCAGTATACGTATTTCCCTCAGAGGCCGGCGAAGAACATTATCTACTCAATTCAACGGCGGAATCGATTCCTGCGCAACAATCCCGCATAAGTTGTTTATATCAGATAAGATCTAAGGATTCCCTGAAATTTTCGAACGTTGACAGCTATGTTCAAAATCATACGAGTACTTTTGATACCCCAAAATGTTGCTTAAGGATCCTTAACAGCACTATGTTCGAAATGAAGATCACCATCTTTTGTTTAAGTATTCATATTCAGTATACTGATTTCAGCTGTAGAAGTACACACAAATAACAGCAATTTGTAAGAGAAACAATGAACAGAAAATTATGGTTTCATTGAGCCTTCTTCTGGAATATCCACGTCAAAATCTATTCTGTCTGTCTGTAATGACATAGAGAAATTTATTTCGTCAAGTTTCCTGGCACTTGAAGTATATTCTTGAAGTATATTGAAGTATAGAGAATTACATACTATTTAAGAGGTTCATTTTTAAATGATCTTCACAGTTTACAGATCCGTGTAGATGGAAAATAATTATTAAAGTTCCACTTTTCTTTGATTTTGGTAATAAGCATACTTCATTACTCTGCTGAATGCGAAAATAGTGTGGACAATGGGCTTAAATCGAGCATTAAGTCGAGCCGTAGACAGTTCGGTCTATGTAATTGGAGTATATTCAGGTTTGAATTAGGACACTGGTTTCCATTGTGTTTTATGAAAGGCAAAAATTACTGCTCACACTCTTAATTGAAGAAGCCATTCAAATACGCCGATTTACATGTAAAGTCCTACCTTAGTGAAGCGTTGAACCTTTGAGTTGAACTTTCATTCATCGATCAATACACTACACTAAATTTTTTAAGCTCAGCGCCGTCTACGCTCGACCAATTGTTTGATTAAAGCTCATTTATGTTGGCACAGTCTTGAAGTAGTCACCGTTTTACCGAGAAAAGAGTGCAAGAAACTGGGTCAACATTAAGACATCTCGCTGCTTTCAGTATTTGTATATATGAGTAAATATTTGTGTAGACACCCATAACCAAATATGAATGCAACATTACCTCATTAACGCGCTCAATACTCGAGACGTGTATAAAAGCTGTAGACAAGCGTTGCAGCTGCATCATACATATCCGTTACATCTAACGGTGTGGCAAACATGGGGATCAAATTATTTTTACTGGCTTTAGCATTAAGTTGCCTATCCCAGGGTAACGCTATGCTTTTTCACAAGCTTTTCCGCATCCAGACGACCACACCGGCTCCAGTTATTACGGTACAACCAACCAACCAACCAACTTCTCCAACCACCTATACCATTACAATTAGTCCTACAAATAACGCACCTTCTCCAACAACATCTACACCACCATCACCGCCGCCGCCGCCACCGTCGCCGCCACCCTCTTCTCCTCCTACCCAATCAACACTTCCAACAGGGTCTCGTTCTCTGGATGAAGGTGCTCGACGACGAAGACGAGGCTCATTCCGCAATCGTCGTGCAGGCAGACGTGGTTTTAGACGCGGAAGACGTGGCCGAAGACGTAACAGACGTTTCCGTGGTTAACCCATCGATGTTTTTGCATTGATAATGATAATAATTAACTACGGTCGCAAATAAATTATAAATTCCATAACAAAAGTTTTTGCTTTCTAATTTGTTCAGAGAAGGATGAGTCTAAGGATCCTTACGTACAAAGTCTCATTTATATGGTACAAGCTTTTTGTAGAAGGTGGTATTTCAAGACACACCTTTCTGTTAATTTCTATTTTTTTCAAGGTGCTATGGAATTTTAGTATATCGAATCAGTCCTCTCAGTCTAGCCATCGCTTATAAAAGTTTAAGATTATCTATTTGCGACGAATTAATTGAAAACGTTAAACCCTTTGTTTAAATTTCTGTCAAAAACTACTTCCTTTCACACCACTAGGATTGTAGCGGACCTTTATTTTGTGTTAAATTTTTTTGGTTTTAAAGAAGAAGCAACACAAGTATATGCCCCAATATTATTAATATCAGGAATTAACTTCGGCATTTACGAAACTGCTAGTAAAACAAAAGCAATGAACCTTCACCAATTAGAAGTAATTACATTTGGATAAGATTAACAAGTTTCAGACAATACAAAATGGACCTTTTTATAGTACTCGCCGTAAAAATCGTTCCTTAATATCATTTGAAGATATATTCTTCAAAGGAAGGAAACAGGTCTATTCTTAAATTCGGTGGTTCAGGTGTTTGAGGGAGCCGAACACCATTTCTCATAGCTCGATCTTGAGACCCGCATTAACACACAGTATTTTAAACCTCTTCATGGATCTTAATTACATAATTTATCTTGAAGTTTTTCATTGCCCTGAGATTGTACTTCTTCCGCATTAATCGCGCTTACAGGTATTGCCATAAAACACTAGCATATGATCTTTTCTTTAAAAGCTCTTCCTACAGGCTTTCTATTACACAAAAGCCTTGATATATTTTCGTATATTTTTCATTTATTTAGTTAATCTTTTATATCTCTACCAAGTAAGTCTCCATATATGTTTTTCTACTTCAGTGCTCCAGGTCTTATTCATTTTAGCCAAATCTATTTCTGCGATGTCTCCTTTTGCCACCTCTGCGTCCACGACGTCCCCTTCTTCTGCCACGTCTACCGCCACGACGTCTTCTATTGCGGCGCTTGCCACCTCGCCTACCACGGCGACGACGCCGACGGGTACCATCAATATCATCATTATCTTCTTCATCGTCGTCATCTTTATCTTGAGTTCCTTTTCTCAGCACTGTGTCAAGCGTCGACTGTGCCCCAATATGGTTCTCAGCTTCATTGTTATTTTCCGACAGTCGATTTTCGGTATTTTTACTGTTG